>OY855905.1:40988394-41285894 GCA_963693305.1 Meandrina meandrites | reverse complement strand
TTTCTATTTTAAACCGATCAGATCATTATTGATCCAACGTATATCAGTAGGATCATCGTCCACGGTTGCTTGCTTGTTTAAACATTCTTGAATTAAAACAGATCAAGCAGACGCAACTTATGACTGTTTCATTTTAATTTATTACGCGCTACGTGAAAAAATGACAAGAAGACTTCCTGTTTTAACGATTTACTCAGAAGGCGGGCCAGTGAGAGTGGTTACAAATTAAACTACAGTAGTTAGGTATATGAAAGGGGTGCCTTTTTCCAATAAAAGGTATACGAAAGGGGTGCCTTTTTTGAAAAAAATGGTATATAAAAGGGTAAGGGGTTGGACCTCGGGGCGGAGCCTCCCCGTATAAGACTTTTTTAAGTACCCGCGCACCCCCGGGGCTCAGCACTAAGTTCCCAAGAGGCATAAAAAAGAATGCGTGTTCTATTTCCGATTTGACAGCCTTGTCAGATGAATGACCGCAAGCTGCTTCCCATTGGCAGAAATTAATTGCCTACTCGCTTAAGGCGGGGTTTTACCTGAATTTGAGTGAAATTTTAAGAGGGTTAGAGAAGGGATAGAGGAAAGAAAATTATTTTTGGAACACCACCAGACAGTTGACCCAAACGCAAGAGCATCCCAGGTTGTCAGGGGACTGTTTGGGTGTCCATCTACTAATTTTTAACTTCAAATTCCAATTTTAAAATCACATTAAATCTTTAATATTTCTTATTTCTCCAAATTTTACTATTCCTTTGAGAAAAACTATCTCTTCCCAAACATCCCCAAAAATCACCAGAAAATTTACACCGCTAAACATAGCTTTGTGGGATGAGTGGAGGGTTTTGGGAATGCTTGAAATGGGAGCGAGATATTCGCATTAAACCCAAGTTAAGCGGTGTAAAAACGGGCTTCAGGTGAACCCCCGCCTTAAGAACGAGCTTTTCAAGAAATCCAAGATGTTACCAACATCGAGCTAAAATATATCGAGAAACCCACAAGTTCAATATGTCTGCCACAATTATAAACGAAAACAGCGATCAAACCGTTCAGTTTCTATCGCGCGCGCACGTTTACAGGGTACAGGTTGAGACAGTTGAGTGCGTGGCAGTTAACTTTTTCTCTGGCTCTACGTTTTTTCCCACGTCTTTTATTGGTAAGTACTCTTTCAAATTAACTCCTGCATTTTCGGAATGGAGGTAAAAATTTATTTCGGTTCATTTTGTTCCATTTTTAGCCCCTTAAACTGGCGGTCACTGCCGATAAAACAAGTCTTTCGTACCCGAGCAACTTTAGTCACCAGATTACTTCAGTGATATAAACAGGGCCCGCGCAGCAAGATTTTGAGTGGGGGGGCTCAAGCATGAGCCACATTTTTTTTTGGGGGGGGGGGGAGGGAGCAGAGGCATGCTACCCTGGGAAAATTAGGGTTTTAGTTACTCTCAGATATCGGAAGGTGGATTTAATATTAACAAACAGTGTGTTAAAGCGCACTATTTTTACAACTTGAAACAGCAACGGTCCGCAAAGAACAATGGTGCTAACGTACCAGGATCTACAAGAGATTATTGCAATTTATTTGCGCTGGCCTTCGAGCTGGCATTATTAAGATTTGCTACACCACGCTGATGAGTCCCAGAAAGGACGGAATGGCTGTCCGCGATTGTTAACCTACTTTATCGTTCTGGTAGTGTTGGTGTCTTGCAAAGTTACTTTTTCACATAGTACTTATCGGCCTTGCTATATTATTGTAATGTTTTTACAGTATAAGCCCACTAAACATTTAGAACCAGACCTATAGATTTACTATCAAATCCTGCTTGAAGCAATTTAATTTACTCCAAATCAGTACTACTACCATTAGCGTTTACAAACCAGGAATCTGACGATTGCTATACTTCAGCTTAACGTTGTAAACGGTGCCAAAATTTCTCTTTCTGTTATTTCCACAATCTGCAAATTCGTTAGAGATGTCAAAAACCATTCTTCACGACTGTTTATCATTGTCAAGTTACTAAATCTTCCTTGCGTCATTGTTGGGCAAAATGATCATTCTTCGGGCAGTGGAAACTGAATGATCATTCACCAGATGCACTCGATACATGATTAACCAAAATGGAACTCAAAAACAAAATTTATCACCAGCTTCTGGAAAGGCGTTCAAATTAAATACTTTTAGTAATTGTTCGTTCAATAACAATAATAATAATAATAATAATAATAATAATAATAATAATATTTTTTCCTTTCTTTCTTTCTTTACTTGCTTATTTACTTAAGTTCGTATTATTTTTTCTTTTTACTGTAAAAAAGTGGGGGGGGCTAAAGCCCCCCCAGCCCCTCCCTCTGGGCGGGCCCTGATAAATGAAGGTAAAGCATATAAGGGCGCAGTGAATCATGTTTTAGCTAGACTAAAAACACAGTACCTTTTTGTTTCAAGGCACTGCATGTTTTATTTATTGAATTTGTCAGTAATGCCTATGTTTGCTATGTTGCGAGCGTAATGAAGGGAATAACACTGAGTGGTGGCATAAAAAGCCCAACACAGCGAAAATAGCCAAAAAACACAACGGACACACGAGAGGTGAGTTTTTTATTCATCTTACGTAAAGAAGTCGTTATTTAGAAGTACTTAGTGTTCTAAATCAACGATATTTTATTCCTACAACGTCATATAAACCCGCGCTTAAATTCTCAACGGTTTCTCGTGTAACCAATACAGCGTAAACTGAAAGGTCACGTTCCGACTCACACAAGCGTGACGCTTATGTGAATGAATAGATAATTTTAAAATTCTTCGCTCTCTCTCTCTAGACGAGAGTTTGGTTCGGCTGTGGGCACATCTATCTTTTGGAGTTTTTTCCTGTGCTTCGGATGAACGCTCCTTTAATTGCCATGCCTACTAGTATATCCGGCTTCTGCTTTGTTCGTAAAACATTATCGCGTTAACCAGTCAGACCAGTTTGATTTTGCATGCAAGGGTTTTCAATCTTGAGTGATTTTCGGATCAAAATAGAGGTTAGCATTTATATAAAGTGTGAAAGCAATCTTTTCAACTGTTCAATTGCAAGTGAAGTATTAAAGTGACGTTGTGCATAACTGATGGCCGGAAGTGAGTAAATGCTGCTGTTTGCCAGCGAAAACCACAAAATCCTCCTCTTCCGATTTCTTTTGATAATATTTTTACTGCTATGAAGGGATTGTCTTATCTGCCCAGCATATGCCTTTGATGATTGGCACGAGATACCAAATTGTTTTGACAACACACAACATACGACCGTGGCTTTTGCTGTGAAACTTTGCAGCTTCTGTTGTGAAACTTTTGCGGTGATTGCATTACAACATACGATGATCGCTTTTGCTGTGAAACTTTGCAGCTTCTGTTGTGAAACTTTTACGGTGATTGCATTACAACATACGACAATTGCTTTTGCTGTGAAACTTTGCAGCTTCTGTTGTGATTGCATTACAACATACGACAATTGCTTTTGCTGTGAAACTTTGCAGCTTCTGTTGTGAAACTTTTACGGTGATTGCATTACAACATACGACAATTGCTTTTGCTGTGAAACTTTGCAGCTTCTGTTGAGAAACTTTTACGGTAATTGCATTACAACATACGACGATCGCTTTTGCTGTGAAACTTTGCAGCTTCTGTTGTGAAACTTTTACGGTGATTGCATTACAACATACGACGATCGCTTTTGCTGTGAAACTTTGCAGCTTCTGTTGTGAAACTTTTACAGTGATTGCATTACACATTACAACATACGACGATCGCTTTTGCTGTGAAACTTTGCAGCTTCTGTTGTGAAACTTTTACGGTGATTGCATTACAACATACGACGATCGCTTTTGCTGTGAAACTTTGCAGCTTCTGTTGTGAAACTTTTACGGTGATTGAACATACGACCGTGGCTTTTGCTGTGAAACTTTGCAGCTTCTGTTGTGAAACTTTTACGGTGATTGCATTACAACATACGACGATCGCTTTTGCTGTGAAACTTTGCAGCTTCTGTTGTGAAACTTTTACGGTGATTCCATTACACATTACAACATACGACGATCGCTTTTGCTGTGAAACTTTGCAGCTTCTGTTGTGAAACTTTTACGGTGATTGCATTACAACATACGACGATCGCTTTTGCTGTGAAACTTTGCAGCTTCTGTTGTGAAACTTTTACGGTGATTGCATTACAACATACGACGATCGCTTTTGCTGTGAAACTTTGCTGCTTCTGTTGTGAAACTTTTACGGTGATTGCATTACAACATACGACGATCGCTTTTGCTGTGAAACTTTGCAGCTTCTGTTGTGAAACTTTTACGGCGATTGCAATACAACATGCGACGATCGCTTTTGCTGTGAAACTTTGCAGCTTCTGTTGTGAAACTTTTACGGTGATTGCATTACAACATACGACGATCGCTTTTGCTGTGAAACTTTGCAGCTTCTGTTGTGAAACTTTTACGGTGATTGCATTACAACATAATACGACAACAACCTCGTCCCCAGGGCCTTCTCTCTCTTCAACATGGCGGGCTTTTGCAGTGAAACTTTGCTCGCTACTTCTGAAACTTTTGCGGTGATCGCATTAAGACAAACGACAATTGTTTTTGCTGCTTAACTGAATGTAGCGCAAAACTAATTTTCGAAGCAGTACTGGTGTAGGAAACGAGAAAGGACATCCCAAGTCTTTTTAGCAAAATAAAATTCGCTGGCTGGCTTTGAACTTGCACACGCGACCGCTTGCTGGCAAAATGGGAACATTTTCTTCACACCAGCTGATTTTGTATTTCTTTTGCTATTTTTAACTTTCCTGGCTCGTTGATAAAGGTCACACTTATGGCTGGCTGGGATTTTTGTTTCCTAAAAGGCTTGCTCGCTGGCAGTGAAGAGCGGGTATTTTTTTGCCAGTAAAGTTAAATATTAACTAAGATTGACGTGAGGACACTCAGCTGAAGTTTAGAACATAGTAGGATTAATTTTCCCTGAAACGGTCGTTGGGTACTCCTGCGGGTTGTCTTGGTCTTCCGCGAGAGATATTATCATGCCTTTCCCTCCAAGCTCTTTCTCGTAGCAGTGAACAAGTGCATCTTTTACTCCGACATAATAGATGCTGTGTATGAAATGAACCACATCAAATGTGGCGCCATTAGCCGTCTTATTTGACGTATATTCTTCAAATGTCATCGGTATCCATTCAAAGTCAATATTTGCTCGATTCTCGAAATCTTCGGTTAAATTCCTCCTTCTGCACGGTGAATCTTGTTGGTCAGAGCTTTTAGAATGCTGATGTCGTATTCACCCTCTCCGCTTCCAACACTGAGAACGCGAAAAGGCAAATCGTGACTTTCAAGAAGCTCAGAAATTCCTTTGTTAATAAGAGGAACGACATGCCCTTCGATGCATTTTAAGGCGGCATTCTTTACGAGCAATGAAGCCAAAAAACATTTAAAGGAGCGAGAGTAAGCCTCTGGATGCGAGGAAAGAAGACGAGTGCTGTGTTGAGCCATCTTTGTTATGCATCAGTCAATTCCAGCAGTGCCCATCCCCCGCCCGGGCAACCCCGGGGCATTTCCTAATGTTGCCCGTCCCGGGGATGGGGCATTTGCTTACCTCGGTTTGACCCCCGGGCATTTGACACGTGGTTTCGAAACCGTGGAGTGAGTCGCGTATTCGTGATGGAGGCGTTTATAAGCCAAGACGTGGACTACGTTGCAGATTAGCTAGTCCATGAAGGACTAGAGAAGCTCGTGGATGTTCATGGATGTTTTTAAAGGTATATTTTCTGAATTTTAGATTTTTCTTCATTGTCAAGAAGTAACAACTTGTATTATATTCTTATATCACCTATCGAGAGATTGAAAACAATCAACCCGGGAGCGGGGCATTTGCCCGGTTCCCTCATCCCCACCCCGGGGAATTTACCAAAGAAATGCTAATGCCCGGGGGTTAGCCCGGGGGGGGGATGGGCACTGCTGGAATTGACTGATGCATTATTATATACAAGGTCAGCTGTAGGGCCCACAGGGTGCCCATACAAGCGGTGTAGCAGTTGGGGATTGTATTTAGAAAGCTGCATGACTTTTCTGTGTCCAAATAAGACAATAAGTGCATTTTACTTATTTTAGCCCAGGTCCTACTATGGACATACTGCGAGTAATGTCTACTGGCAACATGTAAGCTCAAAATAAACGTAAACCTGCCTCAATTGTTTTATATTTCGTCGTCTCTGCGGCACAAAATGGCGAATTTGAGCGATTTCAGTGAAGGGTTTTGCGTGGCAAAGAAATCTTAAATTGTTGCCCTGCTAACCAGGCAACAAAAGTTATAAATGAATTGATTTCACTTCCTTCTCATCCTCCTCGTCCCGACAAACGGAAATCATAACAAAAAGATCGACAAACTGTTTTCATTTCTTGCGCTTAATTACTTGCTCTTTAACCCGCTTAGTGAACCTTAGTGGGTAGCATCCATCTAAGGAAATAATAAGCTTCGTCACAAAAGAGGCATTTGATGAGGTAAACTCTAAAATTAATTTAAGAAACATTCTTGTAGTTCAGAGAGGACCTGAAAATAACTAAATGAGCGTCCAAAAGGGAATCACACTTCCATACCTTTAAAACGGATGCAATTAGGCAGACCATGAGCATGAATAATGGAACTCTTACAAAAGCATTAAAGGAAAATGCATGCAAAACAGCAACTTTAGATGGATTTCAAGGAACCAGGAAACCTTGCTATTTTTAGAGACACGCACGTCTGATTTCTCGCGTGTCGCGCGAGGAGAAATTTCCAAAGAGAAGGGAAAAAAAAAAACAAGAAAAGTTTTAGCGGAGGCCAACATAACAACAACGTGACTGAACATATTATTACGTGCTTTCGGTCAGTGTTTTTTATACGTTCAACAACTTTCGAGTCGGTACTTGATCCCTCGCCTTTCACCCCAAATGATCGTCTCGTACACGTTCGAGCCCGCCTCACGCTAGGGAACAAAACATAAACGTTTTGAATCACGGAACCCAAATGCTCTCTTTGGCGCGTAAAACGACCTTCCGTCAAGTTGTTTGTGTTTTGTCTTTTTAGCTGCGTCCTTTTTTGTACTGATGACAAACTACAGTACACTGAAAAGCTGCCATCCTCTGATCCTTAGCTTGCAAAAATAGATATGTATTCGATGTCTAGCCGCCTTTAAATATAGATTGCAGGGTACAAAAGATCTGTTTTTTCGTTGAATGGTCTTTTGTGGGGGAAGAAATAGGATCCAATGTGTGCAATCTTGAACGCTGGCAGCAATATGTCGGAAGAAAAGACATTTTGCTGCGAAAACCGTGAAAGGTGAAATGTGGAAGCCGTCTCGCTACTCGGGAGCTAAATAGACGTTTCGATTCACGGAAACCAAATGTTCTCTTTGGCATGAAGACGCAGACCAAAAGTTAACTTAATTTTTGAGCTGCGTCTTTTCTTTTTTTCTTTTTTTTTTTTTGGATGACAACCTACAGTACATTGAAAAGTTGCATCCCTAACCTTAGCTTGCAAAACCAAAACGGGATTAAAATTTAAGACATTCTCAGATTAGGAAACGTGACCTTACTTGACAATAATAAAAAAAGTCTAATCCTATCACACCCTTGTTATCGTCTGTTTCGCATCCTGTCCAGCTAATTTTGACTCCAGCAATTTAAATACTAAAAAAGTTAAGGTTTTGTACCCTAAAAATCACCGATAATTTTGACGTTTCTAAACCTTTGCACTACAGGGAAACAGTGAAGGTAAAAATTACAAAGCACAAGAGCTACATGCAGTTAACGTTTTTACCCCACCGGCCTTGATCTCCCCACCCCCACTCCCCCAGCAGTCTGCTACTCTGTTTGTTTCTTGCAAACAGCTGATTTTAATAATGTGCGATGTATGCAAGACGTGTTAAAAAAATCTACAGTTCTTGGCCAAAAATCACTAGTTTCCCTAAAACTGACAATGTTACGTGATGCGATTTTTTGTGCTGATCAGTTTGATTGACGTTCGCATCCGCTGTCGCTTGTGCGTGAAAAACGCGATATTCCATTGTTTCCGCAGACGCGGGAAAAGGTTTGTGTTGCACTCGCGTGTTTTACCATAATTTTCACTGATCATTGTAAATGTGAACGTCTCGTTTAGCTCGGTCTTCAAAAGTCACCTTCATAGATTGCAGGGTCCAAATATCTGTTTTTTCGTCGAATATTATTTCATGGGCGAAGAAATAGAATCGGATGTAGTACTTGTGCAATCTTCAGCAATCTCGGAAGACGAGAAAACTATGCTACGAAAACCGCGTACGGTGAAATGTGAAACCGTCTGTAGTGTCCGCCCAGCAATAGCTTTGATATTTTAACCTGCTGGAAGTCGCCAGTGCTTCCTTGAAGCACGAACACAGTTTACCCCAGAAACCCGCGATAGAGCTGGCATTTAACGGCTTCAAACTTCACAATGGCTGGCAAATTCGTCAATGTATGCCCGTGTTGTTGTTGTGTGGCTGTGTTTACTCTTGTTGTGTTTCCATTCATCGGGTTTTGTGAAGGTAAGCTCTCGTGTTTACTGCTTTCTTTCTCTACAACAACTTCTCCTGTGGCGATGTTTACGGTTATTTGAGCTTAAGTGTTTATTAAATTGTGCTAAAAGATGCAAGAAATTGTCATGTTTTGAAGCCTTACGCTACATCCCTCTGTTGAATGCATCGATCGTTCAAAGAACGAGCGATTTTTAAAAGCGTAAGCTTATATCTTATGCTTTGTTTAAAATTTGTGACATGTTGATAAGTCATTTAGAGCACATCAAAAAAAACATTTTCATCTCAATATGGCTTCGTACTGTGCGTTCGAGAAGCTCTCAGTCACGAGAACTGTGAAGTCAAACTCAACGTTTGAACGATACGATCGCCATTTTACATGTGCACGTACGTGTCAATATCGTTGTATTCGATGTATTGCAGTGAATTCATCTAACCGTGCAACTTAAATATATCGCATTAATTTTAAGTAAATGGAACGGGTTTTTCTCGACGTAAAACTCTACAAAGTGGTATCATATAGCATACGTATACTGTAGATAAAATTAATATATATTTTTTCTTTGATGTTGTCAGTGAAAAGAATTATATTTAAGCCAACGTTCTTTGCATAACAAAATATTCAACACATATGATGTATTTATCAGTCATGAGGTCAGCATGCTGAAAATTTAAAATGGTCATCTCGTTTCTTTACTGATATATAGCTTCTTTTTGGCTGTAGAGCAGCGAAACGTTATAAAAATAGGGCATGTCATTTCAACATGATTAATATCATTTAATTTTAGTGCAGTTGGAGACTATCCAAATTAAAAGGACACTTTTTGAGATCTATTGTTTGTGCAGTTAGCCAACCATTGTTTATACAAGGTCTTGGGGACAAAAGGTTAATGAGCCAAACATAATAATGTTTCAACATATTTTGAAATGAGAATTGTGTAAAGTGTAAAGGGTTGTTACAAACTGTGAGGCATTCCGGTTAGCCTAAATAACACATTGGCTAGCCTAAATGGCACTCTGTTTAGCCTACAGTTAGCTTAGGGAGCTTGCGGTTAGCTTTTATATTGAGATACTGCAGTTCACATGGCTCGCGAATCATGCGAGGCATGTCTTGCGATTCTGGTTAGCATAAATAACACATTGGTTAGCCTAAAATAGCACTCCAATCAGTCTAAAAAGTGCTCAGGTTAGCCTACAATTAGTTTAGGTAACTTATTGTTACTTATTTTCAGGGGAACTTAATTTCGCAAAAAATGAAATCGTGATTCGTGATTTTTTGAAAAATATCACAAAATTAATTCAAGGTAGCTGGTGGTAAGCTTTTTATTAGGATTAGAGTTAAAGCATTATTCATCCTGAATGCATGCCTCGCATGCTGAGATATGTTTAACTTTGTTAAAAAAAAGCCCTTGTCTTGAAGCTGTCTGACACGTTTTAGTACAGTGCTTGTACAATTCAGGCTTTCAAGGTCCTTTTCATCTTGGGTACGCCAAGACTTGCAGTTATATATGTGCCAATCTGGCATTAAAAGATCCTTGGATTAATTTAATGATCAGCATGATATGCACTTCAATGAAGCAAGTAATCACAAGTATGAAAACTCTTGCTAAAACATTAATTTTGGTACACCTTTTTTACATTTCCTAGTGCTAATGAATTACTCTATCTTCGGTGATTGGATTTGTTTTCACATGTAAAAAAAATGTGAATGTAATTTATTTACCCACGTTACACAAAAGAGCTCAAGAGCTCGTTTAGACATGTACGTGCATTAAGATCGCATTGGAATTTAGAGTGTCGGTTTTGGTGGAGGGAGGAAAACAGGAGAACCCGGAGAAAACCTTAGGAGCAAGGACGAGAATCAACAACAAACTCAACCCACATATGGTACCGGGCCAGAATCGAACCCAGGCCACATTGGTGGGAGGCGAGTGCTCTCACCACTACGCCACCCCTGCTCCCCAAAAGGGACTTGCTGAATGCTCAAATACTCTCTAAGCACACTCTCATGGGACCTACATGCAAGCTAATTGTAAAGATTTTACCAGTCAAGAATAGTTGTCATAGCAACACTTGGCTGATTCCTTGTTTTGCTTCCCTTTAATTTGTGTTAATTTATTTAATATATATACTTTTAAATAATTATCTCTACACATATTTTATATACTAATGAGTTTTCTTATCATTCATTCAGATTTGCTGCCATATCCTGTTGGATTATATCCACTCAATAAACTCTATAATACTGCAGATGCAAGTTGCTATGGTAACCTACGTGGAATAGCTCAGGATATAAAACTTGTAAAAGGCCCTTTTGGAAAAGCGGATACTGCTTATGAATTTGCTGGTGTTGGAACAAGTCACATCACCATTCCTCAGAGTCCCCACTTGGACACAACAAACTCAATAACAATTCTAGTTTGGATATTTCAAACCGGTCAGGCAGGTTCTGTCATTCAATACTTGAATAACAATAGTAAAGGTGTTGGACTTTACACATTGAATGCGAATTCTATATTAGTGAAATTTTTGGAGCGCAGTGGAAAGTCTGTGTCCTTCTTCAGTAACCATACAGTTTATCTTTACAATAAGTGGCAATTTGTCGGAGCATCTTACGACTATGACAGTGGGACTGCAACATTATGGATAGATGGCAAGGATGTCCAGCAAATGTATCTGGGAAAGTTTGAATTAAGTACAAACAGAGATATTCGTATAGGCAGTGGACAAGGAAAAGGTGACAGTTTTGAAGGACGAATATCATGTTTACAGATCTATGACAAAGCTTTAACAAGAGACGAAGTTACAGCAATGAGAAACAGATGTTTCCACGATGGTCGAGGTTTGTACAAATATAAAGGGGTATCAAATGGTTTTTACTGGCATGCGAACAGATTTTCCTCTGCGAGCACAAGCATTGACAAAAGTTAGCCACATGAGCAACAAGCATTTTTCAGAAAACTACCTCCTGCACTTAAGGTGGCTTACTACAGTTTTTGCGAGGCAAGAGCGCACGCTATGATTCCCTGCCTGACATCAATATTGCTCGTGTGCTATAGCAACACTAAAGGAAATGAAAACAAGCTTCAGCGCTTTACTCAAAAGTTCAAAGTTTCAGAATGCTTTAAAGCATGTCAGAGGACGAAAAAATACTACAAATAGGTAGATAAACAGCTGACTGAGGAGTTGTAATTAGCGTTTTCTCACCGCACATAACGTGTGGCGTCATATGAGCGCACGCTCAAATAAAAGGGCTTGCCCAATTTGATTCTCATCCAAGGTCGTAAAAAGCTGATTTCAGGTCAGAATTTCTCAAAAACCTACCATACAACCCATGATGAAACTTTCACAATTACTTTTTAGGGGTGAGTTGCATCCACAGTCAAAATTTTAAAAAAATCTGTAAGACATTATTTTTTAAATAGGCAATATATCACATTTTCCAATTTTGCAATTTACTTTGCAAGAATGTTTTATTTGTTTCTTTTTCTAATTTCTGAATTTTAGAGGTGTGGTCATACGGGCAGATTTTGAGAAAAACGCCATTAAAACTACTAGTTAAAAGCTGGGCTTGTTTACCCCCTTAAAACTGTAGTACATGTAAGCCACCTTAAAGCCAAGTATGCAAGTACTAAAAATATGTGAGCACAAACAAATGAGCACCCACTAAAATTTTGGCAGTATTTCACATGTAAGCATGTCCCATCATGCTTTAGGACTTTTCCCATGATCCTTTGATTTGTCTCTCACCATGTAAGCAGCCATGTTGGCCATGTTCGAAGAAGAAAAACAAAATCCTGCTCAGTGGCTCGCCAAGCTTTCACAACATTACCTTGGTGGGGAAAAGTCCTAAAGCATGATGGGACATGCTTACACACACACAAGCCTAATTCCGCGAGCATTGCAAAATTGTGAGGGATAATTTATTTATAATGAATTTTCAATATATGACTTACATTAATACATGAAAATACTCGTCCATTTATGACCAAGAAGGCATAATGTGTAACTGTTATAAAGAAAATATCCGTACTCCTCCCATGAAGGGTTTTTGGTTTGAACCCAGCCCCCACCCCACCCCGCAAAAAATTCCAAATTTCTCTTTAATTTGTATTTACTGACTGTTTCATTAAAAAGTTTTGTGCTTTGTGGTGCTTTTAACTGTCCTACATGAATGTACAAGGCATACAAAAACTCAATTGTAGCCAATATAAAACAAAATAATATTGCCAATTGTTCCTTTGTTTTCACATGCAGCTCCAGTGGTCTGCAAGGCATCTTCTGCACCATGTGAGTTTTAAAAGTACAAATCATAACCTTGCTTAGATTTATGTCGAGCTAGAGTTGTTGCAAAAAAAAATAGAGTTGTTGCACTGATTTCTTTACTTGCTCTGATCTGGCTCGAGCTTACATGTTTCCAGAATCAGTGTTGTTCCATAGAATATCCATACCCCTCCCACAGAATATTTTTTTATTCCCCCCCCCCCCCCCCCCCCCATCTGTTAGAAAATCCCACTTCTTTGGCTTTGGTTACCCTCTCCCCCAAGAATTCACAATGTCCTTCTTTGTGGTTGCATAGTATATGTAATGCATGTACAAATTACTCTGACTCAAAAATGCTTATAAATGAACAAAGACATTATTACGGTTAGCTCCAAATAGTCTAGATACATGTAAAATAAATAATTTAAAAATTATTGTGGAACTTGGAATCATGGAAAAATAAAATAAAAAAGCCATGACATGCATGTTATGCTTCAAACAGGAATAGTTAAATTCAACCAAACTTCATCAGCCAGAATAAAATTAATTTACTTTAGTTTTAAGTTATTTATTTGGCAGGGTACAAAAAAACTAGACTTTCCATCTTGCCCTCTGGGCAACTTTCATGTGCAGCCTGAAGGCCAAGGTTTCTCAAGACAGTACCTCTGGTGCCAAAGGGTCGCAGATCTGTCATTTGTTGTCTTGGGGGCCCAAATGATAATGGAATAACCTAGCTTACAAAACTTTCTAAATTCATTCTTGCTGAAGAAGGTCACTTAAACCCAATAAAATATTCCAGTTTCAAGCATTTGACATATTAAGCTTTTTTTTTTGTCTTTTTATTGCGTCCAGTTCCACATGAATAGATTTTAATTTTGTATGTTATAAGTTGTGTTTTTGTAGATGATTTCAGAGCAGGGAAGAAATCATTTTAATTGTATCGTAACCTCCTGCCTCCCGTGCCTTTTACTCGTGCCTCCCACCCCTTTCCATAGCCGTTCTCTCCTGTTTGTCTTATATCTATTACGAAATATAACGAAATGTTGCAAAAATTTACTCATTTTCTCCCAGTTCCCGCCACCTTAAGAATCCTGCTTCCCTCCCTTTCTCCTCCCTGCTTCCCACCCCTTTTCTCCCAGGCTCCCGCCCCCCCTGTCCCCCTCCACTACTTAATGTAGGTTGCAGAAAATGAAGGCCACCAAGTGAACATGAACATTGATAACAACGTGTGGTTCCAGAAAATATCCATACTCCCCCCACAGAAGGGATTGGAAATTCCGGGGAGGAGGGGGGATCTGGAAGAGCCAAAAATTTAAAGCAATGTATGAAACTAAATTGGAATTTCCGGAGGGGTGGGGGGGGGGGGGGGTCACAGGGCAAATCCCTTCCGTGGGGTTATGGATATTTTCTGGAACCACACAATATGATGTGAAGTTGACTGTCTTTTGAACTTTCATTTACAGCTTCTTGTGGTGTTCCTATGAGTGGCCAGTCTGGAACATTCTATTCCCCAGGGTACCCTGCTGGCTATCCTTATGATGCAAACTGTGTGTGGGAAATACAAGCTCTTGAGGGTTACTATATAAAGTTACAGTTTAGGTGAGTCATCCGATTATACCCTATACATGTATTTAGTCATTTTATTCTTCCTGAGTGTGAGGCCATCCAAAGAGGTAATAAATGGTCAGTGACGAGTCATATGCAAGCATAATTTTACCTCAAAATTTCATAGCATTTGTCGCATGGTACTAGAAGGGCTTTAAATATTTTTTGCAAAAATCTCACATTGTGTTTCACTGGAATTCCTTAATTGCAACTCAAAAATTCATATCTCTTTTTACAGGCCAAATTTTTTTTTTTTGACCAAGGATCATTTCAGAGTTCACAGGGTGTTTCACATGCTCCCAGTAGTAAATACAGCTTGGCATTTTTCAGGGCTAGTTTTTCAATGTGTTTAGGAGAGAATGAAAACCTGCCTGACCATAAAAAAAAAACTTCTCTGTGTCAAGTGGCACACAAAGTCTTGAAAAAGTGCAAACAGAAAAGTAAACCTAATGCTCTACTGTCTTGTTTGCAAGATTTTTTCAAATAATTAACAATCCTGCAATAAATGTGGCATACATGTATATCACCTGTGATTAATCATCAGGCAGTAATCTGAGTTGGCTAAATCAGTGGAATTATTTTACAAGGCTGAGTCTATTGATCTTACATGTATTCAATAATGAATTTTGCTACATTGCTGTTCTGTGAAATCTCTTGCTGCACCTTTCACGTGAATTCTGCTTATGTTTTCCCTGTCATCAATCGACATCTAAGCAGACCTCTCAGGGAAATATAGTTTATAGTTCACTTTAGGCTAAGTTAAAAGGTTACCTCTGTCGGTTGTGATTGGTAGATTTTGAGCCATTAGGTTTGCTTCTGTTTTTCAAGGTTTGTTGCCTTTCACCTTAATTATGATTGACAGCAGCAAAAAAGAGCAAACATTAGTTGGGTTTTGAACTTCAGAGTTGAAAGGCGCTATAACAATTCCAGTAAAATTTAGCTATATATTGTTAGATTTGGTTTGTGCATGATTGTGTAATCCATCTCCAGTGTTGATAATTCTGCTAATCATGCTCATGATCGACCTCATCCAGGTTATTGCTGACTAAATAATTATGTTTGTATTTAATCAACAGTAAATTTAATTTGGAAACATCTTATAATAAGTGGTCAGACTGCCCAGACTATGTTCTCATCCTTGACGGCATCAACAGCTGGTCAGACAAACTAAAGGCTCTTTGTGGAGGTCAGGAGGGCTGGGAAGAGGAAATCATCTCTTCTGGAAATGGCATGAGGGTGCAGTTTGTTTCCAGCAGGTTTGGCTCTGCTCAAGGCTTCACTGCAACGTTTACCACAAGTCCAGTAGATGAAGGTTTGTTCTCTTAAATTCATTTAAGTGTGTTTTTTTCTAAGTGTGAATGTGATATGTATTGCTGAAGAGGGGGGAGGGGAGGAAACAGTTGGAGACACAGTGAGGGTAAATACATGTACATGTAGCTGGACCTCAAAAACACACCATGAACATCACTTTTAATTTGCAAGGACTGAACGTGGACGTCCCAGTATCATGAGTCTCCCTCTAAGACTGTGTTTTGTTTTTTTTTATTTTTTGTTGTTGTTATTTGTTTGTTTGTTTTTGTTGTTTCTGTAAGTTCTGAGGATATGGTGGGTACAGCAATACCCACTGAAATATTCTATTTTCTTGTCTCATGTAGAGGGGAATTTAATGTTCATCACGAGTTCCCTTGACTAAAGGACTAAAATGTACCGTTTTATTTGCATTCCAGTAGGAAAAGAAGAAGATGAAGAAATGATGGATTTCAGTCGTCACTACACTGGAATTGTTATAGGTGTGGCATGTGCCGCAATTTTTGCTATCCTGTCAATCATCACATTTAGTCACACTCGAAGGAGATTACGGGAGCGACGTCATGGCAGTTTAACAAGCAGCAGCCGCAGACGTGTTTCTTTGTCTGAAAATGACATCTTTCAACAGAATGCCCCACCCACTTATGATGATGGTAAGCTTCTGTCTGCATTCATTCTGTGAAATGAAAGTTTTACAATAATTTATCGTGAAACATAGGACTGCAATGCATGCAGAGAGATAGATAGTTTATTCAGCACATAAGCATGACAACATAAACATAAGTATGAGCATAGGTAAAAAGGGTAAAGTCTGCATATGAGCCTAGTGGCCCACCAGGCCAGAGCTTATCCCGGTTTCCATAGGATGAAGCGACTAGGAGTATTGCTACTCCCCCCTGGATGGGATGCTAGTCCATCGCAGGGTTACCCCCAGCAGTAAATTCGCCGGTACCCATTTATACACCTGGGTGGAGAGAGGCACTATGAGAGTAAAGTATCTTGCCCAAGAACACAACGCAGTGCGCCGGCCAGGGCTCGAACCCGGACTGCCCGATCCGGAGTCCAGCGCACTAACCATTAGGCCACCGCGCCTCCCACAAGTACGAGCATAAGAAGAACAAACACACCTGTTTTTCTTCTGTCGTCCTCGCTAGGAATCACCACAATATAAGCACTACATGGGATAAGCACAACAAGAATGGACACATCCTTTCTTCTTGTGGTTATGCTTATGGTTATGCTTATATTGTGCTGATTACTGGTGACTGAGGACAACATAAGAAAAACAAGTGTGTTCGTTCTTTTGATGCTCGTGCTTCTGTTTATGCTTATGCCCTGGTGAAATATGTGCTGGTGAAAACCAGCCTTACAGCTGCATGATTTATGTATGGTTGGCCCACGGGGAAGGGGGGTGGGGAGGGT
Organism: Meandrina meandrites; assembly: GCA_963693305.1. Taxonomy (NCBI): domain Eukaryota; kingdom Metazoa; phylum Cnidaria; class Anthozoa; order Scleractinia; family Meandrinidae; genus Meandrina; species Meandrina meandrites. The sequence goes on along the minus strand of OY855905.1, from coordinate 41,268,756 downwards.
GGGGTAACCTTTGATGAAACAGAAAAGATTAGGCATGAAATCCACCGTGGTAAAATAAACAGTAATTATTTAATACGTAATTAAGATTGTCCCTGCACCTGTGCATACTCGACAACAGTTCACATGTAGCGTGGGTAGAGAGAAAAAACGTGCGTTGATGCAAACTTTACTGTTGTTTACAATATTTCAGTTATGCGTTATCCAGAGCTTTACCCACCAACACCATGTCAAGGATCATTGGCCAATACTCCAGCAGCAACTCCCCGGCAGGGGTCCCCAGTCTCAACACCAACAATAGCACGTCATGCACTCAACAGACATGGATCACCAATGCTTATTCCTAAAGTGGGAACACCCATTGGAATGCCTCTTTTTAACTCACGCCGAGGGACATCTAGCCGTACTACGCCACAAAGTACCCCTAGGGTTTCTATCCAGCGGGGCATTTCTCCATTGGCTAGAGCAGAGTTGACGCCACAACGCTCACGTAATGCAGATCATCTATCTTCTGATGAGCACGAGGATCATGATGATGAGCTGCCGCCATATCCGGGCATTATGGGTGACACTGCAAGGGGAAATTACATGCCCCTTAATATGAATATTGATTCAGTTTTGGACCGAGTTAGAGAGACTTTGGAACAAAGAAGATTTGTTCCACGACAAGGATCAAGCCCTTCTTTAAGTGACAATAGTTCATCTGATTCGAACCAAAATGGAGCTGTGAATGTTCAAAGTGGCTCACTGGTCGCGCCTAGAATCATAGACAATACAGGGCGTACCCAAGCAAGGGTTGAAGCAAACAGAAACTCGATTTCGTCAATGCCAAGTGTTGGTGACAGTGGGCATATTAATCCGTGGGTATCTTATAAGGTCCCACAAGAGGACAGACCTGGAGGGACGTTAAGATCTATCGAGTCAGTTGTGTGAGGCTTTTATTGTAGTGTTCAAAGATTTGAGGACTATATTTAAGGACTGCTAAGGGATTAGATCTGGAGGGACCTTGAGAACGGTTATGTCACGTTGTTAATAGCATTTTATTACGAGATTGAAAGGTAAGAGCTTAGTTGAGCCTTTTGCTTGAAGGACCCACATAGTACACGTAGGTCCGTTATGGAAACAGATTTTTATGTAGATCTTGTGTGGTTCAAAGGCACATACTAGGTCCCTAGAGAGGGCAAACGATGGTTGCAAACCTTGTCCTTTTTAGATTGCTTGAGGAAAGGATATCAAAAGCTTAACCAAATCTAGACTACAAGCAGTCTCTTTTCTTCTCTAAAATCCATGTAGGGCAAACGAAAAAATTGTGCTATCTGTGAGCAAAGCCGAAAGTGGCAAAGGCGCGAGTAGGCTTGATGTGATAGACTTAGTGTTTGGTGCTTGGTACTGTTTCCTTGTAGCCCGCACGGCTTGTGGATCGCCCCTCATGGATCGCGCCATTTTTCATGTTAATTTCGCCTTTTTAGAATATGTTCTATGTTTTATACGTTTTCTAACAATTTTTATCTATGAATGTATATGTTGGGATTCAAATTTATCTTTTGTTTAAATCTTTTTAAACCGGTTTGATTTTTATTCACCATTGTTTCAAATTATGATAATGAATTTGAGACAATGGAAAATAAGATTCAAACTGCTTTGAAAAATGTTAAACCAAAGAGAAATATAAGCTACAGCATATACAGACACATGTACAAACGTTCCTTTTTTTTCTACATGTATTTGGGTTTTAGAGAAAAAGAGATTGCTTCCACGCTAACTAGGGTAAACGTTACCAATATTAAGTGCAGGGAATGCGTCTTCTTACATTGACAAATATTCCTCTCCCCCTCCACCCCCACTGTAGTTTCCTCTTGAGCTTGCTCAATGCAGCTTAAACCGAATTGCTTTTCATGATCTGCTGTGAACCTTTTCATCCCCTTTCAAGCTTGGAAATTATACGTTTTTTCCTCAATATTTATATCAGACGTGCAGTTTTTTCCGGCAATGTAAGCTTGCTTGGATCATGACGGTGCATCAAGAAGAGATTCCCTGGTTAATTAATTCTCAAGGCCTGTCAAAACGAGGGAACATATTTCCAGAAACACCCGTAGGGCGCATTTTGTCATTCATTTTGTCCCTACCAGCAACTCTAGATATCAAATTTGTTCTATAAGCTTTAAATTATTAAACCTGTAAGTTGAATATATTTTGTGATGTAAAGAAAAGCTGTTATAAAACTGACTCGTCTCCAGTCCTCTCTATTGTTTACCTCGTCATTCAATTTTGTTAATTTTTGAGAGGACTATAGACGCGTCAGGTGAATGGTTTTTAAGAAACATTTTGTTTCACACGTGGCTTACTGTTTTCTTTTATTTGTTTATGCAGTAGAAAGCCACCTACTAAGCTTGCTTGAATTTATGCAAGAGAGTACAAAAATACTCTCTTGATCTACGACATTCCAAAGGAAACTGAGAAAATAATGTATAACAGAGTCAATAAAGTAAGTATTTATTCATTTTGTCATTGGTAGTATTTTCTCCGAACACTGATATCAGAAAATGCGTTACCGGAATTGTAGATTTTTTTGCACTTGCAAAATTCCCTTGATCGTCTGTTCTTTTCCCAGCCCAACCCATCCCCTCCCCACACTGACAGGGATTGCTCGATTCCTGGTCATCCTCTATTGCCTTTTCCCTTGTTAATTGTGTTGCAAACGACGACGGTAAAAAATATTAGGCACGAGTTTGGCAAGACACGTATAAGGAAATGCATACCTGCCCCACGCACGTTACCAGAACTGGTGCCGCTACTTTATTCAGCAGACCACGGTCTGTAATCACCACTGCAACCAGGGCAGATTTCCATAGCATGAAGCGGCTGGAAGTATATTGCCATGTAGACACTTCGCTGCAAAAAGAGCGTGTGCGTAGGAGGCTGATTACCACTCCACCCGATAAAATGCTAGTCCATCGCATCCGAGCAGCTTGTACTGTTTAAACGTCTGTTGACAGCCCCTTATTTTTGACTTAATTTTTTCCGTGTGCTCGTCGTGATCGTATTAAGGAATTGTTCTGTTTATGTTCCGCTATGTGGTTTTGCCTGAAGCAAAGTTTTTTATAATACTGATTAGCTTATATTGGAATGTCATGGTGCAGTGAACAAGATAATAAAACTGACTGAAACCATCCTCACTTGCTGGAACGCAATAAGGAAATAAAACAGAGTGAAGTGAATTTCACATGTATACTGTAGACTTCAGAACGAGAAATGAGTTTTCTCGAACGTCAGTTATCATGAGCCGCAGGGTATAAACATGACTAACATAGTTGGTAATTACAGTTTTGTTGTGAAGCACTCAACCTTGTATCAAATTTTATGCAAAATTTTAATTTCCACGCCACACTCACTGACTGAATGAGTTGAGTCCTGTTTTACAGAATACGCGAGATTAACTTTGTTGACTAATAATGGCCTCGATGATTGTAACCGTTGTGTCTAAAGCCACTTTTGGCTTGCTCCGACATTTGGCCGCGGAAAGGCTGAAAGAAGGCGATGTGGTGGATGCAAAGCTGCACGGCGTGATCGTGGATAAAATCGACAACATCAATAGCAAGTTGGATGCACTGGCGGGCAAGGATCTCGCTGCGAGTATGAGCTTCTTTATGGATGGCCTTGTGAATCTCGAAAAAGTATTGAACGAGAGAATGGCTCATCATGAGAGGCCAGGGAAGGATGCAGGTGCTTCTCAGGCGGTCGGGGCAGTCGTGGGAATTATGAAGGGAGAGTACTTAGCTGAAAAAATGAAAAACTTGCAACTCACTGATTTGAATGAAGCGGCAAGAAAAGTTCTTGGAGACACCAAGGAAAAATTCAAGGATGCCATTAGGAGTGCAATCAATGCCTTTGCCAACGCAGCACTAAGTACGCCCGATCGCCTTTTAGCTATGGCGATTCGTATTATGGCGACCCTCCTAGAGCAGGTAGAAGATCTCACAAACGCCTTAGCATCATGTAAACAGTGCCTTCGAGAGCTTCACTCTCTTTCAGCCGTCAAAGAGAACTTCAGCGTTACACTTAAGAAGGGTATCATTAACAAGAGTGTCAAGTCAAAGTTTGGTAAGGATGAACGCAACGAAATTATCGTTGCTGTCTGTCAAATGAATCGCGTCATTTACGATGTCACGCAAATGGTCGAAGGAGGCGTCTCCAAAGCAAGAGAGCTGTTGATCTGGCCTTGTGTTGATGTTGAAGAAGAAAGAATCGATCCGTTGCGCGACTCAAGAATAGCTGGGAAGCTTCGTAAACTGGGCATGGAGCAGTTTTGCATACAGGCCTGGTCGTTTGGTCAGGAAGGCGAAGAGGAACGCAGACTGAAGCACGTGCAGGGTATCGCTATAAACACGAAAGGACAATTCATAATCGCGGACCACGAGTACGTGAAAGTGTTTGACAGCAGTGGCAAGTTCCTGTACTCTTTCTGTCCTGTTGATGATACATTGATTAAAGATGTAGCTACTGACCGAGACGACAACATGTATTTATTGATGGGAAGGTCAGCGGGAGGCTGCGGCAGCGGTAGGGGAAACGTGCAAGTTTTCGACACACAAGCGAAGCTACATCACAGCTTTCTTATAAGACCAGGATATATTGCCTTCTCATTGGTGGTGGACGACAGTAATAAAGTTCTGGTTTCTGTGAGGGAAAAGCCAATGGCTAGCGTGTCGAGAGGAGTACGTGATAATCAAGAGATGATGGTGGAAGTTTACGAGAATCAAGGACGGCTTCTTCATAGAATTGAAGTTATGTGCAGGTCCCCATTTATGTGTCGCATTAGTACTTCTGGTGACGGCCGCGTTATGGTCCTGGACCCTAAATCACACACTCTTTACCATTTTAGCGCACGGGAAGGCAACCCTCCTGAAAAGAAGGTACAACTGAGACAAGCTTCACCTGAAGATCGTCCTGATGCCATGACATTTCATCAGGCAAGTGAACATTTAATCATCGCTTCATTCGACGAAGAATCAAGAGTCTTTCGAGTTTCATTATATAACAGGGATGGCGAATTTGTTCGCAGCATTCCACTTGATCTACAGACTGAGCCGGGATGCTTCTATTTAATAAGAGGGATTGTAGTGACCAACGACGGACGCATTGCTATAGCTGTAACAGAGAACTACAAAAATCCATTTATATATTTAATGTGACCCCAAAATCTATATTTAGTTACCTTAATTGGTCACTTTAAGTTTTTGAAAATTTGAGGTGGCTTTGAAACCGCTCCGTAGAATTTTTTTTAACTTTACAGAAAGTTGTATCTTTACACGCTGATCATAACTCAACAATAAAAAAATGGGGTCACCGAGTTTGTTTTGGAGTTATAAGCACTTAAAGCTAAGACTAAGGGTATTTTTAACGAGTTATGCTGTCGCTATGGTAACCAATGACGTCAAGAAAATAACCACACGGGCATTAATTTGATACCATTGGTGTAGCATCATTTTTTCTTAGACTGTTCACCTCCGAGTTAACCAATCAGAACGCGCGGAAAGGACTATTCACTTGTGTGGTATATTGTAGCACGAGTGCTCGAGTTAAAAAAAAAACATATACACAACTGTGTGAGAGTTTGAAAATATCGTAAAATGAAATGTAATTATATTGTATTAAACAGCTATTGAACGTTTTAATGGAAATGCTCTAAGGAATGACTATTTTGGGCAAAGTGGGGAGGGGGGATTAATTAGTTTTTGAGAGGACTAGAGACGCGTTAGGATAAAGAATGGTTCAGTACGTACAGGAATCATATTTCACAGTTGGCTTGCCTTTTTATTTGTAGAAAGCCACCTGCTTAGCTATTTTACAGTTGGCTTGCCTTTTTTGTTTGCAGAAAGCCACCTGCTTAGCTAAGTCGAATTTATGCAGAAGAAAATAAAAATGCTTTCTTGATTATGATATTCCACATAGGAAATAATGTATAACAGATGTAATAGTTAAACTAAGGTAAATATTTATTCATTTTCCATTGTTAGTTCTTTCTCCAAACTCTCATATCAGAAAACGAATTACAGCAGTTGTAGATTTACTCGCACGATTTCCTACACATAACGGCATTGTAATCTCGATGTGGCAAAAGGTTTAACTTCAATAAGTCTTGACCATCTGTTCTTTTCCCCTACCCTCCTCTCACCACGCAATACGGCAAGCAGATAGATGGCATTGAGCTCGACTGACAGATTCCTGGTTGGTAGTCCTAGAGCTATTGCCTTTTTTTGTTTTCATATTTATCACATAAGCATCAGTTAACGTTATTCCCTGACTTTAATTTTCCCTGATAAAAATAAAATTTCCCAACCAAATAAATACATCAGCAACAACACTTGCGCTCTATTTGCATGGCCATCAAGCGTTAAAGCAAAAGGTAACTGCGAAGAAAAATGCTATACAAGCATATAGTAGCAGCCTCCAGCCCCTACTTAAAAAAAACATCGCGGAATAGTTACTTTCAAAGGTGTTAAATCAGACGTGTTATAATTTCAATATTCCTGCCTTTTCTTTCTCTATATCTATAAAATTCCCTGACTTTCCCTTCAGTGTGTTGCAAACGCCAAAATTAATCTTATTATCATTATTATTTATGTGCCAAAAAAAAAGAAAAAAATATTAACAATTTATTTAGAAGTAGGGCGAGGAGACTTCCAAGAAACCATCGGGTTTATAGGGGAGGCCACCTCGGTTATCAAAATATTTATAATTGAGCTGTGAGTGTGCGGCTTGGCCAATTCAATGTCATTTTTTTACCTCAAAAAAATTTCGTGTACAAAAGTGTAGTTATCTTCTACTTAGTTTAAAGCGTTTAATTCAGATGGTTTTCAGTACATACATTACAACCCCAATTTAATGAATACTCTCAATTTCATGAATTTAAATGAGGGTTTTACTTCGCTTCTGGTTGTTCCTCTCATTTTCACGTTCAAACACGGTAGAGTAGAAACGTATCCGATTCTATCCTCTGGTAGATCTGTGTATTAAATACTCGGTCTGACTCTTAAAATGATGTATAAACAAAGTGAGTGTGTTTTACAGATAATTTGCTTTGTCTCCCCGTTTTGTTGTCGTATTCCATACGCGTTTGTATCGACATGTCTGGCCACTGGCCACGATCCAGTACGGCCCTCGCGCTCAGTTAGAAAAAAGCAAGAGAAAATCTTGAAAAAAGTTATTATTTGAGAAAGTTTGCGCCGATCTTGAAAATGTCTCTTTCGGAAATTGTGCTTACTCCATCTGACTGTATTTTAAAATTTGCTTTTCCCTTAGCCTAAAACTAGAACAGTTGGTGTGTAATATTTATTATTATTATTATTATTATTATTATTATTATTATTATTATTATTATTATTATTATTATTATTATTATTATTATTTATTGAGAAATCTATTGTTGCAATTTTTATCTACTTCTTCAATCACTTTGAAGATATTTTGGGTGTTTCAGTCCCTCGGATATAGTTCTTCCTTAAAAACTATTGGATTTTGCAAGTGTTTATGTTCCCCTTTACCAATCATGCAGTTAAAACATCACCAGTTAAAATAAACCATCTGAAAGCAATGGTCACACTACACATCTCCGGTCTTGGCCAGACCGTGGAGATGTGTAGTGTGACCATTGCTTTCAGATGGTTTATCACCAGTTATATGTACTAAAAAAGTGAAAAAATACTGCTTGAAATTTATTTACTGATTTGCATTTATGACAAAGTCCTTTTGTAAAATTGCATTGACGTGCTTGCGTATGACATCATAACTGAACTTTAACCAGCAAATTGCATTCTCGTTACCGTATGGAAATTATCATATAAAAGGACTGGCCTTGAAAAGTCTCTTCAGTCTTGGCTTCGGCGGATTCTGGTGCTTGTGGCTTATTTTGAACATCTAATTATAATGTATGATCGTAGGCCACTAGATGACGGCTTATTTTGAAAATCTTGTGTACCTTCGGTAACATTTTAGACCGCTAGACAACTGCTTATTCTGAACATCGTATATACCCACTGTAACATTTTAGGAAGCTAGATAACTACATATTTTGAACATCCTATCTACCTACTGTAACAATTTAAGCCGTTTGATGACTGCTCATTTTGAACATATCCCATACCTATTGTAAACGTTTTATCCCGTTAGATAACGGCTTATTTTGAACATCTAATATACGTGAATATAATTTCATGTTCTTGATTTGACGGGGATTTGACGTCGCTCTCGCACCAGACCCATACCCCTTCACACTCGGTCGTGAACCAAAATGGCGTCATTTTTGCGTACTTTAATTTAACAGGGCACAGAAAAACAAGGATTAAACCAAATTGCGCAGAAATGCTCACAAAAATACGGCAATTTACTTAAACGAAATAAATTTGGGGGGTTAGGTGCACTTTAATGAGGGTAACACTGAAATAGCATAAAACTGAATACTAACGAAACAGTAGTCATAAAAAAATACAATAGAATACGAATATTAAAACTATGAGATAATATAACGAATAAAAATACAAGAGATACGAGATAAAATCAGTTAAAGTATTAAAAGTACACAGGACTATTCACGATATATGAGGTTGACTCAACGGGCTTTAAATGTTTAACTCGATCATCACAACCTTTAGCCTAATTTTAGCTTTCATATTGTTACAAACTCGATCTTGTAGAAGATATTCAATTTAATGCATGGACTTTGTGTAGGCGCGGCGGTTTCAACAGCGCAGAAATATTTTAACTTGACGTGACGTTTTCCAAACTCGCGTGACTTATAACGTCTTCAACTCTTCAAGTACTGCTTGGTGTTTTAAACTGGTTGCCTGTGGTGAATAACATGAATGTGGCATGACACCTGACAAACATTTTTAGTAGAACCTTTCTTGACTGCATTTTTCTACTCTCTTCGTGTTCGACCACTTAGGTCGCAGAGTTTTACTGATAGGGGTCGCATGGTTTGACAAGAGGGCTCACGGTTTTGTTCAAGTTTACTTGTTATATTTCAAGACCAAACGCTCGCGTTGGTAACGAATTGCTACATTTTGCGTCAAAAATTATTTCATCTGGCGTTGATGTTACATTTTGCGGTGTAGCATACCTCCCATCCCCCTTCCCTGCCTTCCCGAAGCTAGAAAACTTGTAACCAATTGTCGCATTTTAAGCTTTAGTTTCCTTATAAGGAACGTGGCTTGTCGTGACTCAGCGTTTGCGTCTCTTCTGCCATGGTACACCCCCAGGTGCCTGGTACAGCCTTGTCTTTCCGAACACGAGTTTACAGTCGACAAACAAATGGCTTCCATGCTATTAAAGTCAATGTTTAAAGCTACTATTGGCTTCCTGGTTAACAAAGGTCGAAGCTTGACAGCGGAAAGACTTAAAGATGGCGATGTTGCTGATGAAAAATTTCGCCAACTGATCGTGCGCGAAATGGACGACATCAAGGGCAAGTTAGATGGACTAGCTGGAAAGCACCTTGCAGCAAGTATCAGCTTCCTTAAAGATGGAGTCGTGCACCTTGGTAAAGTATTGGACGTGGAAACTGCGAGGAAGGAGGGAAGTGATGTAGTATCAACTCAAGCAGACGGAGCAGTCGGCGCAATTGACAGGGAAGGGAAAACGGTATTGTTAGCCGCAAAGGAAATGAACAACTTGCATCTCACTGGCTTGAATGAAGCAGCGCAAGAAGCGCTTTCTGGCGCCAAAAAACGATTTGAGGACACCCGCAGGAAAGCAACTGAAGCCTTTGGCAACTCAGCTCTCCGCACGTCTGACCGCCTTCTAGCTATGGCGATTCGTATAATGGCGACTGTTTTGGAGAAAGTAGACAATCCTGCAAGCGCGTTAGCGTCGTGTAGATTGTGCCTTGAAGAGCTCCACTCCTTACCCGGGGTTCAAGAGAACTTTAGCGTTTTACTCAAGAAAGGCATCAAGTCAAAGTTTGGCAAGGATGAACGCAACGAAATTATCGTTGCTGTCTGTCAAATGAATCGCGTCATTTACGATGTCACGCAAATGGTCGACGAAGGCGCCTCTAAAGCAAGAGAGCTGTTAAACTGGCCTTGTGTTGATGTTGGAGAAGAAAGAATCGATCCGTTGCGCGATTTAAGAATAGCTGGGAAACTTCGTAAACTGGGCAAGGAGCAGTTTTGCGTACAGGCCTGGTCGTTTGGTCAGGAAGGCAAAGAGGAACGCAGACTGAAGCACGTGCAGGGTATCGCTATAAACACGAAAGGACAATTCATAATCGCGGACCACGAGTACGTGAAAGTGTTTGACAGCAGTGGCAAGTTCCTGTACTCTTTCTGTCCTGTTGATGCTGCATGGTCCTGGATTGAAGATGTAGCTACTGACCGAGACGACAACATGTATGTATTGATGAAAGCGCCAAAGCAGAAAGACGGTAAGGGAGCCGTGCACGTGTTCGACACACAAGCGAAGCTACATCACAGCTTTCTTATAAGACCAGGATATGATGTCTTCTCACTGGTGGTTGACGACAGTAATAAAGTTCTAGTATCTGTGATGGTTAAATTAGCGGATTCCACGCCGTCGTATAAGATTGAAAAGAACCTTGAAGAGATGATGGTGGAAGTGTACGAGAATCAAGGACGGCTTCTTCATAGAATTGAAGTTATGTGCGAGGCTCCACTTGCGTGTCTCACCAGCACTTCTGGTGACGGCCGCGTTATGGTCCTGGACACTAACTCGCACACTCTTCACCTTTTTAGCGCACAGGAAGGCAACCCTCCTGAAAAGAAGGTACAACTGAGACAAGCTTCACCTGAAGATCGTCCTAGTGCCATGACATTTCATCAGGCAAGTGAGCATTTAATCGTAGCTTCATTCGGCAGAGAATCAAGAGTCGTTCGAGTTTCATTATACAACAGGGATGGCGAATTTGTTCGCAGCATTCCACTTGATCTACAGACTGAGCCGGGACGCTTCTATGTTGTAAATGGGATTGTAGTGACCAACAACGGACGCATTGCTTTAGCTGTGATTGATATAAACTACGGAAATCCACCATTTATATTCATTGTGTAAATTAATGTGACCCATGGGGCGCCGTTTGTAAATTTATTATTTAGACCGAATTCAAGCCATTATTTCCTTATATGAAAATAATCGAAAATGTCAGACAATTTATTTAGAAATAAGACACAAGAACTTGTCGGATGATATGTAAATAATTATTTCAGGGACGTTCTGATTTATAAATATTCTTTTTCGATAAAGTAATTATATATAAATAATTATTGAAACAACTCCAATTATTTATAAATCAGGCTATCTCTAAAATATGTACTTACATATCATAATATGTACAAACTTATTATTTATAAATCATGAAATTTCGTCTCTTCAAAATGCCAATTAAATGTCAATTTACTGTCAATTTTCCCTGACTCCATAAAATTCCCCGACTTTCCCTTCAGTGTGTTGCAAACGTCAAAATTAATGTTACTATCATCATCATTTATGTGCCAAAAAATCGAGGATATATTAACAATTTATACAGAAGTAAGGCGAGGAGACCTCTAAGAAACCACCAGGCTTATAGAGGAGGCCACCTCGGTTATCAATATATTTATAATTGAGCTGTGAGAATGCGGCTTAGCCAATTCAGTGTCATTTTTTTTATCTAAAAAATCTTGTATACGTCAAAAGTGTAGCTCTCTGTGACTTAGTTCAAAATGTTTTATTTAGTTGGTTTACAGTACTTACATTATAACCCCGATATATTGAATACTCTCAATTTCATGAATTTAAATTTAAGAAAACCTCAGGGGTTTTTTCGCTCCTGGTTGGTCTTCTCATTTTCACGTTCAACACGGAAGAGTAGAAACATATCCGATTCTATCCTCTGGTAGATCTGTGTATTGAATACTCGGTCTGACTCTTTTTAATGTTTAGCATGACTCGTGATAAAATGTCTATGTTCTAATAAAATGAAAAAAATACTGTTTGAAATTCATAACTAATTGCATTCTCGAGCTCATTACCGTACGGAAATTATCATATAAAAGGACTGTCTTTGAAAAGTCTCTTCAGTCTTGGCTTCGGCGGATTCCGGTAAGTGTTGCTTTTGTTAACGGCTTATTTTGAACATCCAACATATCTACTGTAACATTTTCTGCTACGCCGCGCTGACGAGCCCCAAAAAAGATGAAGCAGCTGTCTGTGGTTGCTACCCTGCATTATCGGTTCTGGTCGTGTTGGTGTCTCGCAAAGTTTACTTTTTCGCGTAGAATCAGCCTTGCTGTGTTGTTTTGTATATTTTTTTTATATGCAAATTTTTTCTGTCCCACCTTTGCCTGTTTGACCTGGAATCGGGAAATCTTAAAGCGACTATTTAACGAAATTTCAAGAGATTTTTTCCGATGTACGAACTTACCTTCAATTCGTAAAATCGAAGTTAAACTTCTAATAATAGTTTTCCAAGGCATAAAAGAAGTAATGATAAACCAGAATGGAACGATAAACAGTGGCGGATCTAGGGGAACACCCCCCCCCCCCCCCACCCCCGACCCACCCCCTCATCTTTTTTTTCGGAAATAGCGTATTTTCTGTCCACTGCTGGAATCAACCTCGTTCCCAGGATGTCTCTCTCCCCTCTCTCGCTCTTGGGGGCGGGGAGAGAGAGACCCTGGGAACGAGGTTGTGCTGGAATCATCTTCGCAGAATTCAAAATTCATTGTCAAGCCTTCAAAAGCGCTCCCTCCCCTTACCTGTCCTGAAGGTCTGGATCGACCACTGATAAAGATTGGAGAAGATTGAAGCTAGAAATGTAGGAAACCCTCATTTTTTTTATAAGAACCATTTTTATAAGAACGTTGAGGCTGAGATTTGCCCCAAAATGTAAGAAAATGTACGGGCTAAAATAAAAACATCCTCAGGCTCAGCCAAATTTTACGCGTTCTTATAAAAAATAAGAGTGTAATCAGAGAAGCAGATCTAATTCTCTGGAAGCTTTAAGTTCTTCGTTAATGCTAAGCTTGAGGTTCTTGATGTAAAAAAAGCTTCGAGGAACGTTAATTGTGACCAATTGTGGTTGGAATCAATTATTTCATAGTTGTTATGACCTACATTAAGGCGGGGGTTCACCTGAAGCCTGTTTTTCCACCGCTAAACTTGGTTTAATGCGAATATCTCGTCTGCGTTTCAAGTAATCCAGAAGCTCTATGCTCATTTCACAAAGCTATGTTAAGCGGTGTTTTGTAAATTTTTTGGTGATTTTTGGGGATTTTTGGAAAGAGATAGTTTTTCTCAAAGGATTAGTAAAATTTGGAGAAATAAGAAATTTTCAAGATTTAATGTGATTTTAAAATTAGAATTTGAAGTTAAAAATTGACCCAAACAGTCCCCTGACAACCTGGGGTGCTCTTGCGTGGGGGTCAACTGTCTGTTGGTGTTTCAAAAATAATTTTCTTTCTTCTATCCCTTCCTTAAACCTCTTAAAATTTCACTCAAACTCGGGTATACCCCCCACCTTAAGATTATGGTCTTTAAAACTAACACAGGGCATTGAATGGTCATTGAAACAATCAGGTAGTCCATGTAAGCTGACCAATTCAATAAAGCCGTTGCAATTAGCAAGATGGTGATACCTTATTTGTTCTGACCTCTTGAAGGGAACAAGGGAACAAGGGAACACGGACAAATATTTGAGGGAAAAAAGGACCCCCCTGGGAGACTTTCAAGGTACCCGTATGTTTTTCCTGTGTTACCGATTGGTCACCCGTGATTGTGTTCTAAATTGTCCCTTGAGCAAATGCCTCTGTGGCATAACGAATTGCATTCCTTATGGAGTGAAAATTCAGTTAACTGTAGGTTATAAATTTGTATTTGTCGAATTGCAGAAATTAGAAGTTTTCGAGACAGAGGCTGCTCTCCGATTACTAATGGCATCAATGCGAGGTGAGAAATCCTTCTATTATGTCATGTTTATGAAGTACTACAAGATAATCCAAAATGCTACATATTATTTAGCCAAATTTAACGTTGTACCTGGACTACTTGTCTTGAGAGTAATTTAGTCAATCAACATCCACTTGTTTCGAAAATGCTGCGGTTTTTTTTTTGTTTGTTTTTTGAATCGTTGTTTTGACCGGTTGAGACCACCGGTGTTTAACGGAACGGATTCCATTTTGTTTTTATCTCTACTTAGCAGCTTTATTCGTCCATTATTTGTAGCATTGGTTGTTTTGAAAAACTATGAGCGCTGATCAGGCGCGCGAGTCACCACGCAGTGACGTCATCTGTGTGCCTATATTCTGATAGATAACATGCAGGCATTAACCAATCACGACACGCACAATAGCTAAATTGTTGTATAACTAACGGCAGCAAAAGAGAAAAAGAAAAAATCTTGGAAGCTGAAATGGAGGACAGTCAGTCAAAATTAAACGCGAATTTACAACAAGTGGGCTGGCGATTTCAAGAAAAAGAAGTTTTATACGGCAGCGATAGAAAAAACTACGTTTAACGTAGTCGGTAAAATAGAATCCAAAACACTCAGTGCCAACTGTGGTATTTATTCATCTGGGGGAAGGATGTTGGTTTGAATCTTGTATCGATTTTATTTCTTTGTCTTTTTGTGTCGCTTAGCTTTATTTCACCTTACCTTCACGGTTGGTTTTTTATACATTTTTCAACAATTCTGCGCAAAGTCGAAGATGCAAACGGAGTTTCCTGATCACAAGCCTTGAGCATGTGAATAGTTTAAAAGCCATTTCAGAATTAGTGAAGGAATAGAAAATCAGGTAATACATAAAGAGACAAGCTCTTATATTATATCTTATATTTTTCATCAGTTCAACTGCCGCTGTAGTGTTTTATCTTGCAGGAGTTATTCTTTGCGCGGTTGGCGGAAATATCAAATGTAGTGCCGATGTTTTAAAAGCGCAGAAGGAGAAATTGACGGTTTGCAGCTATTCCACTGAAGCCCAACGTATGGGATTGGAGACATTTCTTCACAAGGTGAAAGCTACTTATTACAAAATCAACCCAAACAACGTGGTTTATGACCCTGATTCGACACCCGCGTCAATCCGCCGAGATTTCGGCCCCTACAACCCGCACCCAAACGCCATTCGGGAGCGGACGGACGCCGCTCGTTCCCTGTACCGTGAAATTAACAAACTCAACAAAAAAGCGGACGGCAACAAGCTGAAACCGCGCGAGAGAAAGGCTATAGCTCAAGTGAAACACTTTTTAAAGAGCAACTTTGGTGCGCCGTACGATGAGAACTATTACGCTGGAGACTGGATGCTAGGACCGAGTACATTCTGTTGGCAACCCATTTGTAGTGTGGGCAAAGATCTGCAGGCTCATTTTACGTACCAGGAGTGGGGTATACAACCCAAGACGGTGGCTGATGTGAAATTTGTAACAGACCAGCTAAAGCGGCTGAAAGATTCTTTGATGCAGTATATCGAAAACATGAAATATGGTATAAAGGCGGGG
This sequence comes from Meandrina meandrites, assembly GCA_963693305.1. Classification (NCBI taxonomy): domain Eukaryota; kingdom Metazoa; phylum Cnidaria; class Anthozoa; order Scleractinia; family Meandrinidae; genus Meandrina; species Meandrina meandrites. Next base: position 41,253,273 of record OY855905.1, on the reverse strand, counting down.
TTTGTCCGCTCACAGGAGGATTGTCTGTACGGATTGTACTCCATTCAGCGCGCATATCTCAAAGTTTCTCAATATGGACCCACGGGTACGTGTAGCATAGTTTTAGATTGTTTTTTTTGGCTTCACTTTTTATCTATTTTGTGTCGATTTGTCTATAATCACTGGCATAATGTAAGCATGCAGCCAACATTTATTAACTGTCACCTCAGTTTGAAACATAGTACGCTACAGGAGATTCAGTATTTCTTGAACACTGTTTTGTGTATAAGGTCCCACTACAGAACGTAAATTTTTGTGTCGTGATTTTCTACCTCAGTGAACAAAAATGCTATATTGTTATTTTCCTTATTTTGGCAGGTGTTTTAAACGAAACATTTACACAAGAAATGCTTGATCCAAAATGGTTGGCAAAGCTCGAGAAAAGCGCTTCGGAAGAGTGGCAGAAGCAAAACAATGTTACCGTTGGTGCATCCATAAACGAAGCTCTGGTTGCGTATGTAGGAAAACCACTGGACAATCTACTGCACTACCTGGAGTTTGACCATTCTCAGTTCTGCGTCCCTAGCAACGTGTCCAGCGGTTTGGCTACACTACCTGTGTCACATGTTTACAAAAATGGGAGGAAAACTGGAATCAAAACAACTGGAATACTCCCCACTGGGGAATCCCTGAGTGGAAAGAAAGCCTACGAAATGATTCTACCCTACTTCACAACCAATCAGATGACACCAAACCAGGTTTATTCCCTGGGAGAAAAAATGCTGAATCAGCTTTATCCAAGAGCTGTTGAAATCGCCAAGAAAATTACAGGAAAAAGGAATCAAAACCAAGCAATAGAAGAGCTTAAGAAGCGTTTGAAAGATCAGAGCATGTATTTTAATGACGAGAAGATTCCGGAAAATGAGAACAACAAAGACGCATTCTCTAAGTGCACTAGTATGGAAGAGGCAAAGATTCACTGCCCCAAACGTCATCAAGCGATGCTGAAATGGTTTGGATATGTTAACTGTAAGTAGAGACGCGACACTAAGTTATTATGAAGGCGTTTTTCATCGAAAGAAAGAATAGAAAAAAGAATAATTTAATGCGCGGCATAAATCACTCTGTTAAGGAGCGCAAAACGAATACCTTCCATCTATCGAAAGATAGGTCGTAAATCGCAAAGGAAGGACGCAAACCTGGCCACATAGGAGCATTAACTAACTAGATTATTTTGCAAATTTCCGGTTACAAATACAAAGTGTGCTTTTATCAGCTGCTTTTTGCAATAATTCTTCAATTGATGTAATGTATATGAAATGATTCATATGTGAACTGCAGATGTGTATGAAAGTGATAGATGATCAACGCAGTGAATTTCCAATTTAAGACCATTTTTAAGCAATTGGAATAAAGAAGCCTGAAAAATATTCAGGGCTTCAATTGATTGCTTGCATTTGCCGCTGTATTTCCTTGTTTAGCTGTGTTGAGCAGCCTTGAACCGAAGACCACTCACATGTTTTATTTCACTGGCAAACATCAGAGCACTCCAAACTGTCCAGTCCAACTGGTCGCAGATTTTAACCCGGGGACTGGTTCCCAGAGCTACAGATCCAGCAACGAAGATTGCACCAAGCCTTCACAGTACAGGTTACCGTTCTTTATGAAGGACCTGGGGCCAAGATACAGTGCTATCTCGGTGGCTGCACATGAGGCAAGGCCTGGGCACCACACACAGGTAATTGAGTGATTTTGAGCGGACGAAGATTATCGTGAAGTCTAAAAAAATGAACTTTAATTTCTAGTATTCTGGACCTCTTTCAGTTGGTCTCCGGACGTTTTCGAGTGTTTTACACTGCATCTCTTTTAATAGTTTCAGGGTTTTAAGGAGTTATTTGGTGACAAGTGTGGAGATGTTATCAGCTGGTTGAACAGTGCGTCACACTACATCGCGTTCACAGAGGGCTGGGCCCTATACGCTGAGAATCCGCTGATCACTGAAGAAACAGACACATATGACCACAATCCAATGCAGCTGTATGGAATGCTCAAGTGGCAAATATGGCGGGCATTACGTCTGATGATTGACACTGGACTCCATTACAAAGGTCTGTTGGAATGTTGCCTGCACATAGTGCAATGCGCCAGTTTGCGTTTAACTTACAATCCTTTCTTACGTTTCTTATGGGAGACACGGTGGCCTAATGGGTAGCGAGCTGGACTCCGTATATAACGATTCGGGTTCGAGCCCTTATTGGGGTCACTGTGTTGTGTTCTTGGGCAAACACTTTATTTTCACAGTGCCCCTCTCCACCTGGATGTATAAACGGGTACCGGCGTACTAAATCTGAGGTACACCACTGCGATAGCTTTATCAAATGGCTGATGGAATACCGTGTCTCAAAGGGGCAGTATCACGAGAAGTCTTCTAAGTTTTTGTGTAAACTATGCTAGAATTATAAATTAAAGGTGCCCTCACTGATCAACAAAATAACAAAAAAGGCATGTTTGCATACTACGAGTACCACTAGAAACCATTGAAGAATTGTCCTTAGGAACGGAGGCAGCGTGGCCGAGTGTTTAGAGCACTGGACTTGAAATCCAGAGGTCCCGGGTTCAAGTCCCGTTTAGGCCACTATCTGGATTTGCCCTTGGTTGTCCCGAGTTCAACTCCCGGTCATGTTTGTAAATAACCAACTGGTCTGCCTCCTGCCAGTTGGGATTTTTAACCAGGTTATGCTTATTCAATATGTTGTGTTTATTTAGTATTTGTTTCATATACACGGCCCCACAAGCTTCCAGCTTTAAACACAAACCGTGTATAAATAAAGTTGCTTTACCTTTTTTACCTTTAAACGTTCGAGGTTTAGTTTGACATTGATATAATCTCGAGTTATCAGTCTCCTGCTGGCAAACATATCAATACAAATCCAGTGGAAGGTTGAAGGCAGTTTGGGGAACCGGCTTAGAATTGGAACAAATTCCTTGCCTTTCCTACCAACAACAATTAAAGATTCTCTTTAAAATTTATTCATGGGTCTCTATGATCATTCATTCCAGGAATGAAACGGTGGGAAGCGTTAAAGCTATTTGCTGAAAAGGCCTGGGACACAACTGACAAGGCAGTGAAAGACGTCACGCGTTACCAGAGCAACCCGGGCCAGGCCACCGCATACATGATTGGCCAGCTAAGGATTTGGCAATTGCGAAACGAAACTAAAGCGAGAATTCAAGCAAAGAAAAAGACATTTAACGAAAAGGAATTTCACTACCAGGTCCTGTCACAGGGTTCTTCGCCACTAAGTTATCTAGCCAATCACATGAAGAAGTTTGCTGATTGCGTCATCCGGCCAGATTCTGTTGGCTGTGAACACATCACTGGGAGCCCCTTTGACGAAAGCTCTAACGTCATGGGTACGGTTGCTAAGAAACCCGCCAAACCAGTTCACGACGAACCATACCTCGACCACCGTGACTAAATAAATGGTGGGTATCGCAGATTATAAACAATCGATTATTTCCGCGCGCACTCTAATTGGACGAGGCATATCACGTGGTACAAAATCGGTAGCAAATAATATACCTCGTCCGATTTGATATTCGCCGCCCGATTTTCTAGAGCAGTACAAAACAAAGGATCAAAGTCAACTTTTTAATTAAATAACAGCGATAAAAATTACGTAAAACAATCCATTTTTTATTTCAACAACAATTATACCGTGATTATCACTGTAGGTTTTTTCTACTTACGGCTGCGATAATGCGCGCTGTAGAGATTAATCGGAATCCAAAAGTAATAAAATAAATAAAGCTCTTTCTGGTTTGCTGGTATATTGGATGATAATAAGGCCTTTGACTAAAAGATTGTCTTCAGAATTTCAGTTGCCCTCGTAGCAACTGTTCGTTTAATTTCGGACAATCTTTCAGCCAAGGGCATAATTCTGCTCTTAGGCTATCCTACCATATGCCAGCCGCCTGATATCGAACGGGTTTATTTTTCTAAATAATACACACTGAAAACGGAACAAAATTGATCTTAAAAGACTCAAAACATGAGTGTCACAAGGAAAACCTTGCACCATGCATAAGCTTTGCCCTTACAGTTTTATCTCCCACAAATAATTGAAATGATTCCTTTGATGGCTGCTAAGTTTATGTCTTGTAGCACGCACAAAAAAACTCAGTTTTGGGTCATTGATAGTTTACGTGCCGCGAAAACATCGCTCGACTGCACGATTCATATATATTAATAATATAATACAAAGCTTATATAGCGCCTATCAAAAACATCTCTAAACGCTTTACAGTTGTAAATTGAGATTTCATGACGAGATGACGGTTTGAGTGAGTGTTATAAAGCTCAGCTCTACAGAAATTGTGCCACTAAAATACTAGTTGTGGCTGGACATGATTCTTGCCGAACCTTGAAAGACTAAAGTGGCACTCGAAGATGGCGTGAATCAGTTTCTCATAGAACTAAACAAGTTGCCTTTGCACTAGATAATACACAAACCAGCCAAGCAAGTCGACAAGTAGTGAAAAGAAAACAAACCTCGTTACCAGCCCCAGAATTTGATGACATCTTCCATTCACTTTGTATTCAAACTGAAAATGAGTCCATCTTTTAGTCGATAATCGAACCACTTCAAGAGTAAGAAATTCTGTCTATCTCTTTTATTTCAGGTGTGATTTAAAAACAAAATGAAGCGGGAGAGGAAGAACAAGCCTGCCCAAAACTTTCTGTGACAACATCTCCTGTTCTGTATTTGGCGCCATTACACAAGACATCTGCGACCTCAGCCACTTCCATTTGACCTCTATATGACGAATCTGTAGTTTCCCTGCAGTTCATTGCACTACACATTCAATGATACGAGAGCGACCTTGATAATAAATATCTGTCATGCAAAATAAAATATAGATATCTCATTAGACATTTTAGTGTGTAGTATCGCTGTAGTGTCGAGTCATGCTTTGCAGTATTTTGGCGAGCACGAAGGGCGAGTCAAAATACAAATGATGAGTAAAAATTGTGGGAGGCGCGGTGGCCTAATGTTAGTGCACTGAACTCCGGATCGGGCGGTCCGGGCTCGAGCCCTGACCGGGGCACTGCGTTGTGTTCTTGGGCAAGATACTTTACTCTCATTGTGCCTCTCTCCACCCAGGTGTATAAATGGGTACCGGCGAATTTACTGCTGGGGGTAACCCTGCGATGGACTAGCATCCCATCCATGGGGGAGTAGCAATACCCCTAGGGATAAGCTCCGGCTGATGGGCCACTAGGCTCGTGTACAGACTTAAGAGTGAGTCCACATGAGAACCATGCAAGCGAGTCTACAGTGCACCTCACCGATTTCCCTCAAATTTGGCACACTTGTGTAACTTCACTAGTACATCAACCAGGTGCAACAGTTTGGTTCAATTGTCTATTGTTTTGGAGAAATGTCAATCAAACTGTCAGACAGTGGAAAGTGTTCAAATTTGAGGTTAAAATATACAGCATGTTTGATCACCTGCCACAAGTTTAATATGAGAAGAAATTAAGTGAAATTTCTACACAGGACAGTCCTAACCCTTAACAATAGAAAGACGTTAACTTAACTTGTGTCACTTATTTCGTTTGGCTATAGACAAAATTTTAATTCTCCCTATTCAATTCATGTCAATACGATGGGGTCTCAAAAGCCGTTGTTTGTAGAGATGCGGCGTTTCTTAAAGTGCCTATAACCCCAAAAAAATTTTTTCGCCTAATCAAATCTCTGTATGGAATTGGGAAAAATGTCGCAAAAAGTTTTGAATTTGGTTAAAACCCGAATTTTTTACGAATTTTTAAAGTTGGCGCTGTTAACAGCACGACCGAGCATTCGGGAGAATGGGACTAGTGACGTCATTCCAGGCCATTGCCAGCGTCGCTCCAGTAACTCTCACGTTGTTTTGTGTGTGGGATAGAGTACTGAGGGTTAGTTTTTCGTCAAAAGAACTTTTATTGACTCAACTTATAATGTCGTCCAGCGATTCTAGCTATGACTCTAGCTCGGACTCTGAGGCCGCCGAGGTCGAGTACGACTTAGAAGTCGAGGGTTCATCAAACAACAACAACAACACAACATGAATTCTTGACCTTCGCACAGCATGCACAGTTTAGTTAAATAAATTGAATTGCCTCAGAGTTTTAAAAAGGTATAAGATTTATTGACTTATCAGTATTTACTGTAAATTCTACAACGAAAGTCTGTACTTGCGTATGAATAATTTGCAGTCAACTATTCGTTTGCGGGAGCGGCCGGTACGCCGACTTTATTCGCTATTCATCACATTCATACGATCGATAATCTTCTTAAATTTTCTGCTCGAGGTTAGGATTCAACTGAAAATATCTTGTCCTGCTTTAAACCCTTAAGCTTAACACTTGTGCTAACTAAAGTAAAGCCCGAAGACGCCGCATCTTTGCGGTAAGAATCAGTGAAGAACTTGTTTTCCTTCGCTGCTAGTAATGTAAACAAAGTGTCGCGGAATGAGTCGATTGTTAATTTGCATCGTGTGTACATGCAGGGGAGCGAATAAGTCTGAATAAAATCAGCAGCGCTCACTAGAATCGCGTAATGCTTCAAATAAATAGTGGTAATATTTTGGATCGGGAATAGAAGATAATTACATGTACCTTGAATTCTACGAAAACTGTGGAGTCCATACGCAGAAAATTGAAGTTTGTGTGCGAAGATCGAAAGTCTGATTTTCATTTTCGCTGCTAGCACTCGCCGATCAAACCAAGATAGGTGACCAAGAAATCTTAAACTCTGATGTGCTTCGATTACATTGCCGAGAACTTGATGGTCTCCGGGTTTTTTTCGCATTTTGGAGCTCCGACCCGAGTCACGACCTACATACAACGCAGATCATATCACGTTCGACTGATGTACTGGGTTGACGTCACGAATTTTATTGGACCCAGACACTTTTGACCGGATCTTCGCCTCGGTCGTGTTTCTGATTATTGCGATTTTTTTCGACTTTGACGATTCACAGAAAATCGAGGTTTCAACCAAAATCAAAAATTTTTTCGGCATTCTGCTCAGAGAAATGTAAATATTCTTTTCCTTGAAAAAAATTTTTTGGGGTTATAGGCACTTTAAATCGAATTTAAAACTATCTATAGATTGTCAAGGGAATGATAATTCTGTTTATAAAGTAAAAACTCTGTAAAGTTAAGAGGAATGACAGGTTTGCATTCAACAAAATACCGTTTACTCCGTGGCGATATGCAAATGAGCTCAACACGGAAATCGTGATAACTTAGTGTTCATAAACAATTTACTAAATGGAATGTTGCTTAAAGAAGCAAGACATAGTTTTGTAAGAAAATATTTAAATTGTTAGAAGTTTTAACTTCTAAAAGCCGTTAGCTGGTAGTATTGAACACAACAAATTATATTGAAACGAATACAAATTCATACCGGCCCGTTGGTCGTGCCGCACCAAGGTGACTGCTTTCCCACAAGCAAGCATCGTAGAATTAAGAAGTCATTCCTTAAAGGGAGTTTGGCGAAGTCCACTTGGTGTTTAAACTTCATTCTGTGGTATTTCCACAGCCACAGTTATCATGCTGAACTGATGTTATCAAAACACGTTGGCAGCGTCACATCAAAGATCCACCGTCGTGAGAACCGGCTTATTTTAGTATGCGGTCCCGTACTTTTGCTCACATATAAAAAATATTTTCCTATCGCAAAGTTATTTCCATCCGGTCGAAACCAGCGGCATAAGTGGTTTTTGGTGCTGTCGTTTTACGAACATCGTAATAGTTGATTGCGTGACAGTCGAATTGTGGCATCAGCGGTATTTTGTTCGTCTCGAATTTCTTGTCTCAAATTTCACTTCGAATCAGATCATATTGCGATCGCCTTGACTTCGTTTAAATACTCGTATAGAGGTTATTCCAAGAAAAAGTGCGATGTATCTAGTCATAACAAAGACAACGCGACAACGCTTGTACCGTTGAAGAACTGCACAAAAAATAAAACCACATCCGTGGGTGTTGAAATGGAGTAGAAACTTTGCCTTTTCAGAATTGGTTTATTTGACGAGGAGTACGATTATTTTACCATTTCTTCCCTTCACAAAGATGATTTCGGCTTTGGATGGCGGCCGAGCAAAGCATGCAAACATCCTATGACAATATTGTATCTTTTCACTGAGAACTTCGTCCCCAGTGGGGGCGCAAGAGGGTGTAGGGTGTGTTGCATGTGTAGGGTGTGTTGCGTGCAAGAGAAAATATATTGCGAGGGGTGAGGGACCGGGGGATGGTAACAAGGCTTTGAAAGACCTTTCGTCTGGTATTTGTGGTTTTCAGATCCACGTTATGTGGCGACTTAAAACAGGACACCTACCAATCCTACCCACGTTCTTCACGTTATAATGAAACTCCGTTTGGAACATATGATTAGTTATGCTCAATGTTCTTTAGGACGTTAATATCTTGAAACTAAATGACAGTGAATTCATGTCACCACAACATTGCTCCGAAGCCCCCTCGCGTTCAAAGTGGCAGGTGGCTGGAGATGTCTGACAAACAGCAGATCACGTGACTCAATAAAGGTTGGTAGAGTAACATCCGTTCCAGTTTGGCGTTCGTTATCCACTTTAATTTCCCTCATTCGTAGCTATCCTTGTTAATTTACGGTTTATTACTACTTCTTCGTACAACTTCTGAGTCTTCCTTCAATTTATATATAAGCTCTTTGTTTTAAAATTTCCATATAACACGTTGATCTGCAATATGACGTGTCTCATAAGTGGAGCTAGCTATATACAGTATATAGAGAGGAGGTGGTAAAAGTAATGGTTTGGAATCATTCGCGTGATTGACGACCGCGCCGCGTTTGTCCGATTTGTTTGATCACTCCCAGTGGCGGATCCAAGGGAGGGGATCGGAGCCCTCCACCCTTCTTTTTCGGGCTTAGCTCATTTTCTGTTAACTGCCAAAATTATCTTAGCTGTAAAATATTTTTCGTCGACCATTTCTTGAATAATAAAACAATTATCCTGCTTAATCCTGATTTTAGCCAACTCGGCCTACGGCCTCGTCGGCTAAGTTTATTCGATATTCTGCCCGGTTTTGTAAGATAATTGTTAAATATGCGTAGCAGTAGTTGGGCGGGGGGGGGGGGAGGAGGTCTGGGACAGAATAACGATGCTCTCATTAATTGAAACGCAATCAATTCACGTCCAGCGGTTTTTCGACAGTGTGGCAGCAAGCCATATTTTCCCGCGAAATGGGAACTAGAGCAACCAGGGCAGCGATATCGTAGTTGCATTCAGTGTTTGTTAAGCGGTCAGAACTATCTACGCTGAAAAAATAAACGCATGGTTAAAGTCCGAAAACATTCGTCGTCGTCGGGTAGTTAACTGCAAATAAATGATCCACGATTTATCTGAACCCACGTGGACCTCACCAGTGGCGTAAAACAAAGAAAGTCCAAGACAACAAAGAGTCATGAAACAATCGAGCAGGAAAACAATACAGGGGCGGATCCAGGAATTTTTTAAAGGGGGGGTTGTACACTATTGTAGTAACCTTTAATGCAAAAAACAATTTTATTCAATTATTTTTCAGGAAGAATAAAAAAAAATAACTAAAAAATTTTGCCCAAAGGGGGGGTTGCAACCCCCATCACCCCTCCCCTGGATCCGCCTCTGCAATAGCTTCAAAACAAAGAAAAAATTCACAGGTTCTTATGTCGAGGTAAGCCTGCACGTTGAAATCTCGATCGCCACATCTTCACACATCTTCATTTCCATTACCGTCGGGATTCAATTTTACAACAACCACTCCATGTTAACAAAAATTTTCTCCCGCTTTAAGGACACAACTGAGAAATCTTCTTTGACTGCTATAAAAAAAAGGAATAGTATCGACCTCTTTCTTGCTGAGATTATTTTGGCGAACTCAAAATGAGAAGATCTGCTCATGCGCCTTTGATGATTGTTTTGCAGGTTGTAAGGACATCGTTCAAGCGCCGTATATGCATAACCATGCACGTTATTTCTAGGTGTAAAACATTTTTCGTTGACAATTTGTTGAATAATAAAACAATCATCCTGCTCGATCTTGCGGGATATCGTCTAAGCCTACGACATTGTCGGCTAAATATGCACGCGATTCCACAGGATATAACTGTTAAGGATTATTCAGGTACAAGGAGAAATCTACTACTAGGATCATCCGAGCGCGATATGTTTTCAGCTTGCAGCTTACATGTGAACGGTGGCATTTGGCCCTAGTGCCAGGATCATCCTATCTGAGATGAGGGATAATACTAGTGCTAGAGCCAAATGCAACCGTCCACATGTAAACTGAAAGCTTGAAACATATCGCGCTCGGATGATCCTAGTACTAGGATGATCCTAGCACTAGGATCATTCTATTTTACATGAAAGGAAGATGATCCTAGTGCTGGGATCATCCTCTTTCCATGTAAATGGCCCCTGAGTAAAAAAAAAAAAATCGAAAATTTCGTTATAGTTACGATTACTAACAATTATTATTGATAAATAAACTAATTAATGTCGAAGGAAAACAGATAGGTCAAAGAATGATAGATTTCATGCTCATAACTCGTGGGCGTTCGCCTGGTCTCGTTTGCATTCGTATGGACCCTCGTAGTTACAGGTCGAATCCTAGTAGCGTTTTAGTCAAGATCATGTTGGCAGGGGTTTTCGGTTTCCTTTGGCAAATGTTTCTAATCAATTATGTTAGTTGCGTGCCAGCGCGGCTACTGTGTGGAACCAATAAATTTAAGCGAGTTTTGAGAGACTGGGTACTAGTCTGAAACAAGATGGCGCCGGGTGAAAAGAATCTTGTAAAATTTGTTGTACTGAGACGTTCATTTACGGGACAAGTCGCATCTATAAGCCTTGCGGGATTGTTTGTGAAGGTTATGACTACCGGCCAGACAGAAGTGGCAGAGGGTTTCTCTTCCTGAATCAATCTACTCGAGAAGATTAGCTTGAAGTCGATCGATGAACATGGCAAGTGACTTGTTTATCTTCATTCCACTCCGTAAGTCTGTCCTAAAGGCACTATATAACAAGACACTTAACATCGATAGCTATTTTAGATATTAAACGTTTTATTACATTTATTTAAGCGGTTTTCTTGTGTCCTCAGCCGACCTATCTATCATGTTACGAAATTCGTTGTAAACATTTGAGTTCCTGCACTCACGTGTAGCACATCTTCGTACGTTTAAATCACACGTGTAGTTTCAACTTTACAGACTTTTGTTGATTTTAATTTGTTATCCGATGAAAGTTTCATAAAATAGTGGCTAATGAAAGTCTTTAAACAACGCCGCATCGGCGATATTCAAACGTAATTTTACCCTAAAATCTTAACTGTCACACATTGCCCACAAGACCTTATGCATCAGTCAATTGAAACCCCGGCCCCCCGACCCCCGGGACTTAGCGGGGAATTTAACACTTACCAAGTGTTGAAAAACGGCATATTTCCCCGCCCCCGGGGCCAAGACGTCTGTTAAAAGCCCCGCATAGCGGGGCCATCCGAACCAAATGGAGAAATACAGTCGACTGAATGAATGAATGAACGAATGAATGACAAACGTTATCATTAAAAAACATCAGTAAAAAATGATAAACATATCTAATATCTAATATATACCGTTTTACGTGTTTGCCGTGCTCCCGATAACTCCAACCTTCAAGGGAAAATGAAAACGGTTCGACTTATCGGGAGTTGAGACTGAGCAATCAAAAATAACGAGAAACTGGTGTTTTACTATTCATACAGTCTGTATTTTCAGTTAGTGATTATAGTATAAAGAAGTCGAATGAAACAAAGCAGAGCAGCAGAATAAGTACTCTTTTTGAAAGAATCGTTATCGACCTCCACAAACAAACTGAACGTCTGCAGCACGTCAACAGCGTGGCACAGTCCCAGTGGTACAGTTCATATTTTGAGTGGCGCTTCGGAGGCCGGTTTGACTCGTGACTCGTTTTTATTTCAAGATAAAATCAATGTTTTGGACTACGGTATACTGCTTGTTTTGACTTGGCACATATTGACAGACATGGTTCGAGTTATCGAGGGTAAAATTGTATAGAAAATGACCTGAAGGCAAACGAAAATTGGTTCGAGTTTGCGGGAGGTTCGAGTTGCCGAGGGTAAAATTACAGAAAATGTATGACGGAAATCCAGGGGAAATCGATTTTGGTTCGAGTTAGCGAGGGTTCGAGTTATCGGAAGTCGACTGTAACTTAAATCGATATCGTTGGTCTATTTGAAATTCAGCCCCAGCCTCTTAAGCTGCAATTTCCATGTGCAGCGAGAGCTGGCCTTCAATGTGCCGATTTTACTTTTATTAGATGCAGAAGTCCACCTTTAATTTGATGTTAAAGTTCTGTTAAATCATCGCTCCACGGCCCCGGTCTACTGACAATTTGTTAAATCCACCGCCCACCGGGGCCAACGCGCCGTTAAAAGTGCATTAAATCCCGGCTTTGGACGCGTTAAATCCCCGCCAAGTCCCCGGGGTCGGGGGGCCGGGGTTTCAATTGACTGATGCATTATTTTTAAAATAGGTTTAATTCCAAACCAGAAAGTGATTGATAATTTTGATGGTATCATTGAAATTGTATTTGGTTATATTAATGACACGGTTGTTTTGATGTGGAAAGCTTCAATGCTTTAAGAGATATTTTTGCTGAAAGATGGGTCAAAATTTGGGTATTTTCTGGCTGAAAACCGATCATGGACACGTTAACCACGACATCTTCCACACGTTAAATAATCTGGCGATAATATTCTACCTATAGTATTAGCACCTCAATATGTAACTCCATGCAAAATATAAACAAAATCTGAGAGGGTCGATGTAGACTCAAATTTTAATACTGCATGGTTTTCAGGTGGACCCTCTCTTAACACACTAAAACGTCTGATAAGAGATTTATAGGCCTTTTGCAACAATTTGTCACGTGACCGATTTTCCCTTAGCAACGCCATACTGGAGGGCAAACAATGTAGCTTTTCCTTGGTAACGAACAAAGCGCGAGTGACCGGAACTGTCATTAAGGTGAGATAAAAGCTTTTTAAATGTTTTCTTTGTTATGATGCCACAAAAAAACACTAAGACAATATCGCTTAGGAATTTTTACATACATATGAAGTAGTTTAGGACTGAATCGGCTTCTAAAAGTCGGGCTTCAGGCTCGTGAAGTTTTAGCACGTGCTCGCTTGAAGCGACAGTAATGGCGGCCGCTTACACAAATATTGATTTATTAGTTCGAGGTGATCTTTATTTGATGCTGATATTTAAGCCTTGAGAATGAAAATATTGAATGATAGCTTGTTTTGAACTTCAGGATGAAAAGTGTTACATCATGGCTACGGCTGTTGGCGACGCTACTTCGAGTGAAGCTGAAGGTGAGTTTCTGAGTTGAGTCGCATGTTGTTGTTGTGTTTACGCACAGCATGCAGCAAATAGTAGCACATCCAAGTGTAGAATCTCCTTTTTTAAACGACGTAACCTTAGAGCGCGCTCGAGTTAGTTTTTCTTATATTCACAGGCGTAGAGTCAAAAGATTTAACCAAGTTCCCAGATATTTCTTTCGCACATCATTTAAGTCTATTATACTTTTTTATTGTTGTAAACGTTAGGTCCTTTTTATCTAGAAATGTCCAAAACACCTTTGTATGCATTTCCTCACTTAAAAGTTGAAATATCCCAGATTGCATGTACCTTTTTTATCGTGAAGGTAGCCGGGCTCAGCGAAAAGCTTGTAAGCTTTTCGAGTATGTTCGCAGCCCGACGCCTTCTGAGCATAACCTTCGACTTCTGCGAAAGAAATATCTGGGAACTTGGTTAAATCTTTTGACTCCATACCTGTGAATATAAGAAAAACTAACTTGAGCGCGCTCTAAGGTTACGTCGTTTAAAAAAGGAGATTCTACACTTGGATGTGCTACTATTATATTTGCTGCATGCTGTGCGTAAACACAACAACAACATGCGACTCAACTCAGAAACTCACCTTCAGCTTCACTCGAAGTAGCGTCGCCAACAGCCGTAGCCATGATGTAACACTTTTCATCCTGAAGTTCAAAACAAGCTATCATTCAATATTTTCATTCTCAAGGCTTAAATATCAGCATCAAATAAAGATCACCTCGAACTAATAAATCAATATTTGTGTAAGCGGCCGCCATTACTGTCGCTTCAAGCGAGCACGTGCTAAAACTTCACGAGCCTGAAGCCCGACTTTTAGAAGCCGATTCAGTCCTAAACTACTTCATATGTATGTAAAAATTCCTAAGCGATATTGTCTTAGTGTTTTTTTGTGGCATCATAACAAAGAAAACATTTAAAAAGCTTTTATCTCACCTTAATGACAGTTCCGGTCACTCGCGCTTTGTTCGTTACCAAGGAAAAGCTACATTGTTTGCCCTCCAGTATGGCGTTGCTAAGGGAAAATCGGTCACGTGACAAATTGTTGCAAAAGGCCTAATCCAACGTTTTCAGTTCGTTTCCCCAAAATTCTGGCTTGCTAAGGTTTTTAATTTTTCGCGCGGTCGGGGGAATGAGACGGGTACAAATATCGTGTGATATTTGTACTCGTTTCGCGCGTTATTTGTACTCTACGAAGCAGTGTTGGAGAATGATTTTGTTTATTCGTCTCTTCTCATCAGCCTGGTGTGCAGGTCGGTCTGTGCCGGCTATCAGCCTAAAAAGTTAAAAGGAATTCGCGTTACAAAGTCATTGAATTTCAAAGAAAGCCTGAATTACCTCGACCTAACTCAATTTCCTTGGAGCCTGAATATTTTGGGTCTTTCCCAAACAGCTTAAGGACGTTCGCGCGAAAATTTTCTAGTCGATAGATTTTTCTAAAATTTTTACTGAGGACGGATAATGAGTTACTTGTGTCAGAAATACAAAAAAAAGTGGGGGTCACCGACTTCGTTTCAGAGATAAAGTCTGAAGAAAACTACCCTGATTTTGAAAAATTGGCGCACGTAATTTCGTACGGCTTTCAAGGTTTGTAGTTTAAATTATCGATGATGAGAAAAAGGAGGCAAACGATCTTGGTGATATTTTGAAGAAGTGCGTCTGTTGCGTAAATAATTTTAAGTGTTGCCATCTTTTATGCAAAACGTAGCCCTGGAAGAGGCATTTGAACCCGTCGTACGGCAAAACGAAAAGATCAAAAAGCGGAATTCGAACGTACGTGGGGCAAAAAAAATCAACCTTTTAATCGATAGATTTTTTTCATTTTCTCACAAAACGTAGATAATCGTTAACAAAAGTGATCTGTAAAGAAAAAAGTAGGGGTCACCGACCATTTAAGCTAGCAAACTGCAAGCGAAGTTATCGCAACGGCTACTCAGCCTATATGTTGTTGGAAAGATTCCTCAGCGCGCGCGCTCTATGCATGACGTGGCGTAGCGTTGCGACAGGAATTACGTGCGCAGTAAGGATGCGCATAAACAATTAGCGCGAACGTCCTTAACGAGAGACACATGTATAATTCATATCTCTGAAAATGGTCATTTGCATAAGAGGAATAGCCCAGTATCAAGTGAAAAATTTCCTCTTCTTTGTTAAGCAGATACACTCAAGAGCACATGTTTCAACACGTGTCAAGCGTAGAAACACAGGCCAACTCATGCTTATTTCTATTGAAGCACCTCAACTTTTCGTTGGATTTTGGCCATGTATGCGAGTTACTAGAGACAAAACGTTGCATCAATTGTTTTCATAGCGAAAGCTTTTTAAGAACCACGTGGAGTTTCCTTTTGCTTTTAGCAGTGTTTATCTCTGCGGTTCACCAGAATATTTTTCTTTCAGGTACATTTTGTGCTTGTTATTAATATTGCTCACAATTCACTGGAATTCTTTTCAAAGTGATATCCAGTGGACGCAGAACAGCGAGCCGAAGCACAAGCATACTTAATTTAAAGTGGAGCACGCACTTAGTAAGGGTTTCGATTCATCTAAATAAGATGCACCAGATTATTTACCGATGTGTGCCAATAAAACAAAAAATATTATTTCACTGATTAGGAAACGAAACAGAAGAAGGACTTTGCCGCAAATCATCATTATTTAGTTCCACGGCTTAGCAACCACGACTTAAATTAAACAACCAAAAAAAACGCTACTGAACAAAAACCTTTTTTTTTTCACAATGACATCTAATGAAGATTTCATCTAATGACATCATAAAGAATTTGCGTGCTTTCGTGCTCATCTTTGAATCAATACACACGTTTTTTTCAATCGAAGACAGGAATTTCATTCCTTCTCGCTGAAGCTACGAGACCAATATTTTGCTGAAGCATTAATTTTCTCTGGGTGGGTTGACCTTGAGGTGACATGATATCAGTACAGCCCTCAATCACTTTCCTTTTTCTCATTTCCTGTTTCTTTTCTCTACTTCGAGTTGAAACGACAAAAGTTACCCAAAGAAGCACAAATTCCAAACTTATTAATCTTAGTGAATGCGTGGTACGTTTTCCATTTTTTCGTGATTAAAAGTAAAAAAAGAACATGACACGTTTTTGCAATGTTTCACTTTTCACTGTTCTTGACCTGAAAGCTAAAACGCATCCTGTTGCTCGCGAGACTTGGATCTGCGCCGAGTCTTTCAGAGATGACAAGTATCCGGCCTGGAGTGGATCTTTGGAAGTGAAGAAAGTGAACGAAAACAAGAACAGAACAACATTAATTTTCGCAGGAAAAAAAGCCAGATTTTGGGGAATAGGAGTTAGAAATGCATTACGATTTAAAAGGATGTTGGTCAGGTTGAAACATCTTAAGCGAATCATCTAAATAAAAGACAAATGAGCGCGTTTCACACTACCAAGCGCAAAGTAAAGAAAAAAGTCTGCATACGAGCCTAGTGGCCCATCAGGCCGGAGCTTATCCCGGTTTCCGTAGCATGAAGCGACTAGGAGTATTTCTACTCCCCCTGGATGGGATGGTAGTCCATTGCAAGGTTACTCCCAGCAGTAAATTCGCCGGTACGCATTTATACACCTGGGTGGAGAGAGGCACTAAGAACACAACGCAGTGCCCCGGCCAGGGCTCGAACCCAGACCGCCCGAGCCGGAGTCCAGAGCACTAACCATTAGGCTACCGCGCCTCCCACTACCAAACGTGCTTATAAGTTTATACAAACTTTGACAAACACGAGTCGAAACTCTGTAGCTCTAAGCTTACATTCGATTACCAGCCGCTATTTTAGAACAAAGACCGGGCTCGAGACAGCAGCGGGAATCGAGCCTTTATCGTGTATCAGCTCAATACCGCCACTTTAGATTGCTTGGAGTTTCTATTTTTATTTAAAGACGACGGAAAGAGTTCGAGACCGAAATTATGGCGCACACATAAGCAAGCATTCGCACGTACTTGGCACTCTTCCCTCATGTATTTATGCAGTATCTCACAAAATACTGCTGCAGGGTAAACAGTGTAATCCGCTTACTTTAAATTTAATCTACTTCCTTGACTTTCACCTTTGCACAGTTATGTCTAATTGAGGAAATTTAAGACGAAATCACGGAAAGGTCGCGACATAGAAATTGCGTGAGACTGGTACGGACAGCGTGTCGTATTAGGGCTTTGTTTCCTATAAATTAAAAGAGAATAGTTGAACACAAGAACATCAAGAGCCTATAGGCTCGTGACTACTGAAATGTTGGCATTTCCCATAAAAACATAAAAAACATAAGTCGCTTGTCGCCGAAGAACAGTCACTGGCAATTTAGCCAAAAAAGCATTACGTCTGGCAGAATACTTTTGATGTTTTTTAGTCCGCTGTTTATTTTTATCACTGAGTATTTATTTGTTGTGTTGGCAATATCATACATAGGCTCGAACTAAGAGCGGCGGAAATCGAGCCTGTATCATACTTAATGGCCATGCACAACTGAAACAAACTACGTCGCTGGCAGAGAAGAAGATACACTTAAAAGTGAGTTAATATTATCCAAGTCCCTTCCAATGGCCATGCACAACTGAAATTTAATTTTAATTTAGAGTGTACCGTAAACATTTACCGTAAACATGTTTTGCTCCTTATGAAGGAAACATGTTACTGTTATACTGAACGTTGTAGCATTGTTGTTCATTAAATGGTCCATTGAAATTACGGTAAAATGTATCTTTCATCACGAAATCGACGTTGTGCTAACTTCCGCCTTCAGCGTTCCACGATTCCACATCCTGGTCTCGAAATTACAAGCTGTCAGCATGCGGAAATCAAAGGGAAATGAGATACAATCAACACAACATTCTGAAAGGGTGAGGGTGTGCTATTTAAGAGACGCAACCTTTGAAAGAGTCCATATCATATCATTACAGCTTTCTTTGTGGAGATTCAGCGCGGAGAAGAGCGATCGAGTATTCCAAAGTGCAACATTTAGCATCAAAGATGAAAAGCTGTTTTAGTGCCGTATTTGTGTCTGCTGTTTTCTTGATTCTGTGGGCGCCAGAAGGTAAGAATCTTAATTTTCTTGTGCCACAGACAATATTGCTGTTTACTTTAACATTTTGTGTTCACTTCTGATACCCCGTGAACACTGATTTCAGGATCCGAATAGCCTGCGCAGGGGAAGTCTCGTTGATCGTTGTAACGCTCGTTAAATCCTAGTTTCAGCTGTGGTAAAATACTTCGTATTTTGTAAAAATAAATTATTAAACGTTTCAATATTTTTTGTACACCGGAAGTTTTTCTTGATATCTCCTTTTGACAACAACTACGGGCGGGTTTCCCTGATAATCTTTCGAATCATCCCGCGTGTCCTGCGTGCTTTTGTGTTTGTCCTGGGAGTGTTTCAAAGAAAAACGAAAAACGTTCGAGTTATTAGGGGCTCGAGCTATCGAGGACAAAATTAGTAAGAAAATGACCTAAAGGGGAATCGAAAAAGGTTAGAGTCGAGAGGTTCGAGTTAATGAGGGTTCGAATTGTCGGAGATCAAACTGTATCATTTGAAAAAAGGAAGCATAATAGACGTTTGCCGTCCTCTGCGGCCACGGTTTGGAAACAAAACGCAATTTCAGTTCAATGTTTAATTTAGGCTTGGACCCTGCAGATGTGACCAACAAAATCTGCGGTAACGCACCAGCTACGTTGCAGGTGAATCACAAAAAAATGAAAAAAAAAAAACAGGGAAATCTAAATTCTACAAACTTTAAAATGTATGAGATACATGAATGAAAAAACGTTAGCAAATAAAAAACGTATGAATGTACGGTTTACAAATGTTAACATGAATAAAAATTTGTTTAATACATTTAAAAATAAAAATAAAAAATTCTCATTTAAATAGCATCACCTTGAAATCGATAAGGAAAATAGTAAAAACTTATATCAACTTCACCAGTCACGGTAATCAGCATATTTCATGCGAAGTTATAGACTAAAAGAATAACCTCTGTTGTTTCTTAGTCCGTCAAGTGTGATACTGAAAAACATGAGTGCAAAGGGACCGCGCGGATTATGGGGATTTGTGACAATCAACTCGGCAACAATTAGGCGAGAGTATCAGGAAATTCATGTGTCAACTTCCGCTGTATAAGGATGACGGGGCGTCTGAGATCAAGATTGTTCTAATACTTTTGTTATAGCTAAGA
Source organism: Meandrina meandrites (assembly GCA_963693305.1). Classification (NCBI taxonomy): domain Eukaryota; kingdom Metazoa; phylum Cnidaria; class Anthozoa; order Scleractinia; family Meandrinidae; genus Meandrina; species Meandrina meandrites. The sequence continues at coordinate 41,233,642 of OY855905.1, read as the reverse complement.
ATGCAAGTTTTTGTTTCAATTCTTAACAATTCTCAAGTTGCTTCTAAGAGGATGGTTGGAAGAAAAGAAGATCATGCGAAATCTACATGATAGGCTATATATGGCACTAGGAGGGGATTTTTTGGACATGACCAAATATTTTGTTACTTCAAACCACCCTACATCTCCCCTACCTATTGTGTCACACAAATATGCCTTCTTTTATAGTTTATTAAAGCATCAGAACAATTCTTACAGACTTTAATTCATAATGTTTCCTTTTTTTCAGGCTTTTCAAAACAATGCCACGTTTGCACTTCGTATGTGTCCTGGGATGACTGCTTGAAGACGAGCAGCACTTTTGACTGTAAAGAGCTTCATCATGGCATTCCTGTGGAGAACCAGGGTTGTCTCACAGTGCTTCGTTCAAAACTAATTAAATCAAATAAACAGGAGAATGTTTTTGCTAAGTATTGCGCCATCAAGGTATGATGCGGTGTTAGGGTTAGGGTTAGGGTTAGAAATAATTCTACATTCTTCTGCACTGCACTTGCACTCCACCCAACTAACTCCGCTCCACTCCACTCCACCCTGCTCCACTCCACTCCATTTCTTTCTACCCTACCCTACCCTACCCTACCCTACCCTACCCTACCCTACCCCACCCTACCCTACTCTACCCTACCCTACCCTACCCTACGCTACCCTACCCTACCCTACCCTACCCTACCCTACCCTACCCTACCCTACCCTACCCTACCCTACCCTACCCTACCCTACCCTACCCCACCCTACCCTACCCTACCCTACCCTACCCTACCCTACGCTACCCTACCCTACCCTACCCTACCCTACCCTACCCTACCCTACCCTACCCTACCCTACCCTACCCTACCCTACCCTACCCTACCCTACCCTACCCTACCCTCGACTCGACTCATTCTTATTTATTTATCTAGTTATTTATATATTTATTATTTATTTTTAAATATTAAAATATTTCTTGCTGTTATTTACAGGAAATGTGTGACCCTGAAAGATGCAAGAAGGAAATGCTTCCTCGTAGCGAGTATAACATAACCAAAGCTGTTTATTGTGACGTAAAATGCTGTTTTGAAGATCTTTGCAATGTTGGAAAGTTGACCTTACCTGAAAAACCTGGAGAGCTAAAACTATCCAAAGCAGAAGTTTCGCTTAGCAGCTGTCTTAACGTGATGAGTTTGGCTTTCATTGGCTTTATCCTTGGAAACAATTGACTAAATAAATTAATCTCTGTTCCCGCATCACAAGAACTCTGCGAACTCGTCAGTCAACTATATGTATAAATTTGTGGTTTATTTACAGCTTACACTGACATATCCTCAAAGTTAGACAAGTAGATGTTATGAAATATTTTCTTCCCATGCAGGTTTTCGATTCTTGTTGCATTTAATTAACAAAATAGCACTGGCACTCCCCTGTTAACGAGCGCCGGATTCAACAGAATTGTTAACGTCCAACATCGTGTAGCTAGATATCTTATGCAGCATAGCAACTTAATAGATTACCAGCCACTAGCCTCGTCCCCAGTCGTCCCTCCACACTTGATTGGAGCACGTTGCATTGCACTGGAGTTGAGGGACGTTTGCGCTTGCAAAGTGGACGCGCTCCGTGTATCGCCGCCTAACTATAATCAAATTACGCCGATGTGCAAAGGTGTCTGGGGACGGTGAGGCAGGCAGGCACATGTTTGTCGCAGTGAACCTAACATTTTTTCATACTTGATTGCCGATCTGCTTTTTGCGCAAAGTAAAAAAACGGTGAGCGAAAAGAGATAGAGAGAAGCAAAATAAAGAAATAAATGGTAGAAAATATTTGCCCAATATTTCAGTTTGCAATACAAACCTTCTGAGGTGGCAAAAACAAAATCATTCATCTTCTTTTAGCCGCCGTAGAGGGTATGTTTTGGAAACCGAAATATCGAGCAAATATATTCTACTATATTTTTATTTCATTTTTCTCTCAATCTTTTTTCCTTATTTTTCAGTATTTTTAAAAAAGATTTTGACCGATCCAGGTCTAAAAAAGATCCTGCACTGTTCATTAGTTTGTCGTTGTGGTATTGTTTTTTGCGCAGGGTATCCGTGTAGATGGAAATTTATAAGGTTCCCTTAAATAAACTCGATCAATATTTAGTTCGATAACTTTTATATATTACAAAATAAAGTACAATAAAATAAAAAATACGTTTATTTTAGGCATCAACTAAATATTTGTCTCATTTTATTCCCTCTGTAACAACCATGGCTTTCCTACTCGAACTGTTGCCGGTCAATTTACGAGAGTTTATTTTACTAAAAGTTGCGGCTTCGTTAAATTCCAAACGAAACTGTCCCCTGGGCATTGTTCAAACATTCGAGAGATTACAGTTGACTACAAAAATAAGCGAAAAGATGGAACGTTTCGTTGTCATCTTGACACCATTATCATTTAAAAAATGTAACGGAAAAGATACTTTATTTAGCCAATTGAACACACATCCTTACAACAGCTCACTAGAATGGACACTGACCTTGTATTTTTAGTCTTAACGCAAAAAACTACTGAAAATACCGTAGTTTCTTAGTAAGCCTGTATAGCTGGCGGATTCGTTGACGCGACTGCAAAAAAAAAGAGGCAAAAACGAGCGGTGCGACCGTGGAAACAACGAACTTTGAGATAAACGAACATAGATCAATCAATCAATAACTTTATTTTAAATGTGTCAAATACAGTCTAGCAAAGGATAAAAACCCTCTACTAATAGGGGACACATAAAATAACAAATAAAATAAATAAATAGATTCGGTTTAACTTAATGGACTTGAGACTAAACGAAATTTTGTACATTTTGTTGACACTTTTAAATTGGTTTAATAAGTTGGCATATTGTATATGGGGCGCCGTTTGTAAATTTATTATTTAGATCGAATTCAAGCCATTATTTCCTTATATGTAAATAATTGTAAATGTCAGACAATTTATTTAGAAATAAGACACAAGAACTTGTCGGATGATATGTAAATAATGATTTCAGGGACGTTCTGATTTATAAATATTCTTTTCCGATAAAGTAATTATATATAAATAATTTTTGAAACAACTCCAATTATTTATAAATCTGGCTATCTCTAAAATAGGTATTTACATATCATAATATGTACAAACTTATTATTTATAAATCATGAAATTTCGTCTCTTCGAATGCAAAAGTATTATTTATAAATAATTGGAGTTGTGTGATAAATTATTTATATATAATTACTTTATCGGAAAAGAATATTTATAAATCAGAACGTCCCTGAAATCATTATTTACATATCATCCGACAAGTTCTTGTGTCTTATTTCTAAATAAATTGTCTGACATTTTCAATTATTTACATATAAGGAAATAATGGCTTGAACTCGATCTAAATAATAAATTTACAAACGGCGTGGCGAATGCTCCGTATAGTCCGTACGCCGCGCGTGAAGTTTCGTTTTTTTCCACAGATTGATGGAAGAGAGACACTGGGAACCAGGTTGTGATAAGACCTTATTTATGATTGGTGCTTCTTCTCAATTATTATATAACAACATCTCTGATTGGCTTACTGGCATATTATATAAACACACGACCTGCGGTTCACGTTGTGTGACACAGTGAAGACTTGCTGCGAAGCTACAGACGGGGAAGGGACTTTTGAACACGCTTTGAAAGTCTTCTTCTCAACAACGCTTTGTTGGCTTTGGGAAAAGTCCCCGGACCTGAGGCAGAAAGTGTCGGTCGTAAAGGAGCAAGTTTTTCTCGAGTCGAGGGGGAAAGCGAAGACGCTTCATCGCAGAGCTAGACGAGAGAAGGACGTGTTGTCGAAGCGAAGTCATGCAAGGAGACACCAGTGGCTGATATCCATCTAAACGGGGCTTACTCTCACTGTGTCCCACCTTTTTTAAGTCTGAGAAAGTCAATGGTCAACTAGTGTTAGACTCAGCTTTTGCGAGTTGGGTCGTAGCGGTTTCGCTCAGGTCTTCACGTGCACGTGTTTCAATATGGCGGCGAGTCCCTTCGCAGCCGTTGTTTGGGCTCGTCACGCAGGGAGCGTAGGCATATTTTGCTGTTGTCGTTTGTTGAAGTTCACTCGTTGTTTTATCAAGCGTACACAGAACTGATTACCAATGAATTAAGCTGCAATTTGTTTTGAACCTGTTGAGAAATCTGAATTGTTTGTACATACGATTGCCCAAGCTAGCCAAGTGCGCTGATCCGGGTAAGATTTCTGCACAGCCCCATACATTAATTATGTATGTGGCTATTTCATACTATCACTATACACAAACAGCAATCGTGAACAGAACGAGTCAGTCAGAAAATTGTATGCATAATTAATGTATGGGGCTGTGCGGAAATCTTGCCCTGATCCGGCCTGATTTAGGCCTTTTCCTTTTAGAAGATTTCTGTATAGAAGCGTTCCAAATGGACCCAGTCGTGAAAGATAGTTGTTTACAAGAACAAAACGGGGCTCGTACCCTTTCGCGAAAAGAAAACTCGAGGACATTTACACTTTGAAAGGGCGCTTGCGGCATAAATAATCGAGTCAGTCGAAGAGGTTCTTCAAATTTGTGTGAAGAGCTTTCCGAAAATATTTGTCTTATTTCCCCTTGGCTTTTGAACACCTATTATGAGGGGACATTTTTTTGGTGGATGTACTCCAAATGGTATTGATTCCAAAATAGTTCTCTCAGAGTTATGCACAAGTCAATTCGAGCAGTGCCCATCCCTCCCCGGGCAACCCCTGGGCATTAGCATTTCTTTAAAAATAATTGGCAAATTCCCTGGGGTGGGGATGAAGGAAGTGGGCAATGTCCAGGCCCCGGGTTGACTGTTTTCAATCTCTCGACAGGTGATACAAAAATATAATATACAAGTTGTTGCTTCTTAGCAATGCAGAAATATGTCAAATTGAGAAAATATACCTTAACATACACAAAAACCCACAAGCTTCTTTGTCCTTGATGGACTAGCAAATTATCTGCAACGTTGTCCACGTCTTGTCCTATAAATGCCTCCATCATGAATACGTGGCTCACTCCACAGTTTGGCAACAACGTGTCAAATGCCCGGAGATTGACCCGAGGTACGCAAATGCCCCACCCTTGGGACTGGCAACATTAGGAAATGCCCCGCGGTTGCCTGGTGGGGGGGGGGGGGGGGGGGGGGTGGCGGGTATGGGCACTGCTGGTATTGACTGATGCATAATGAAGTCTACTGGTAATAATTAACAATTATTCACCGAAGTGGAGGTAAATATCCACCACTTTCACCGACACTGAGGTGAATAATTGTTTTAGTATATACCACAGAAGTTCGAGCTCTGGCCGGGTCGTTGTGTTGTGTTCTAATTGGGCAAACACTTTATTTTCACAGTGCCTCTCTCCACCTGGATGTATAAACGGGTACCGGCGTACTAATTCTGAGGGATACCACTGCGATAGCTTTATCAAATGGCTGATGGAATACCGTGTCTCATTTAAAGGGGCAGTATCACGAGAAGTCTTCTAAGTTTTTCTGTAAACTATGCTAGAATTATAAATTAAAGGTGCCCTTACTGATCAACAAAATAACCTTAAAATTACAAAAAGGCACGTTTGCATACTACGAGTACCACTAGAAACCATTGAAGAATTGGTCATTTCTTAGTTGCCTTTTGCTTCAGTTTCAAAACGAGTCTTCGTGCGAAACCATTTAAATGAAAATGACTTTGATTTGCGTGAAAATGAACGTGAATGGTTTTGCACTTATACTCGTTTTGAAACAGAGGCAAAAGGTAACTCGGAAATAGCTTATTGTCCTTATGAATGTTTTAGGTTCAGTTTGACATTGATACAGTCTCGAGATATCAGCCTCTTGGCAATCATACCAATACAAATCCATTGGGAGGTTGAAAGCATTTTGAGGCAGCTGAGAATTGGAACACACTTCTTACCTTTCCTACCAGCAACAATTAAAGATTCGCTATAAAATTTATTAATGGGTTTCTACGATCATTCATTCCAGGAATGAAACGGTGGGAAGCGTTAAAACTCTTTGCTGAAAAGGCCTGGGACACAACTGACAAGGAAGTGAAAGACGTCACGCGTTACCAGAGCAACCCGGGCCAGGCCACCGCGTACATGATTGGCCAGCTAAGGATTTGGCAATTGCGAAACGAAACCAAAGCGAGAATTGAAGCAAAGAGAAAGATATTTATCGAAAAGGAATTTCACTACCAGGTCCTGTCACAAGGTTCTTCGCCACTAAGTTATCTAGCCAATCACATGAAGAAGTTTGCTGATTGCGTCGTCTGGCCAGATTCTGTTGGCTGTGAATACATCACCGGGAGCCCCTGTGACGTAAACTCAAACGTCGTGGGTACGGTTGTTAAGAAACCCGCCAAACCAGTTCACGAGGAACCGTACCTCGACCACCGTGACTAAATAAATGGTGGGTATCGCAGATTATAAACAATCGATTATTTCCGCGTGCACTCTAGTTGGACGAGGCATATCAGAGGGTGCTAATGGGGGTACCCAATTGTCAGTTAACTGCTATTTTTTGGCCAATTGTCAGTTACCCAGTAGACTAATTTTTTGGCCAATTGTCAGTTAACTACTAATTTAAGTAAGCTGTTAATTTTCATTTATTTAAGCGAAAATTATTGCGTCATAACCTGAATTTGCTTTACTTCAGCACGTCAATCGGTTTTGGGGGGTGGAGTTATGAGAAAGACAGTAAAGGAAATAACATAATTATCTAACCGAAGTAGTGAAATTAAGTGCATTGATAAGTCGTATAACCATCAGCTTATACCGACCTCAGAAATCCAAACGCACAAATGCATCTACTCTTCTCGACCTGGTCATGCATGTCTTGCTAACTACCATTAAACAAACTTCACAAGGATGGCTGAGATATAACTCGATGAAAACCGAAAACGATTCTCCTGACGAAATGAAAATAGTTTGCCTAACGCTTTCAAGAGATCTTGCTCCGTCGTGCGCATGCGTCACAGGTGACATAGCCCCTTTAAAACTCAGAATAACTTGGACCACGCCTCTCGATGCCATCACGGGGATCAAGGTGAACCGACGTTTGCTCGTGCTTGGCACGACCCTGGTACCTTTCGCATATAATGTGAGTAAACATGGTTAATATGTCACCTGGTCACACAGCGGGACGGGTGAATGTCACGAAATAGCTTTGCTGTTAGGAAAAAACTTAGTTGCTTTTATTAACAACAACAATCGTATTTAGTATAATTACTAGAATGTCACTTAACTGTTAACTTTTCATTTATCAGTTAACTACTAATTTTTTAGTCAAATATCAGTTAACTACTATTTTTTTGGCCAATTGTCAGTTAACTGTTAACCCCATTAGCACCCTCATATCACGTGGTACACAATCGGTAGCAGATAATATACCTCGTCTGATATGATATTCGCCGCCTGATTTTATAGAGCAGTACAAAACAAACGAACAAAGTCAAATTTTAAATTAAATCACAGCGTTAAAAAATTACGTAAAGCAATGATTATTTTTATTTCAACAACAATTATACCGTGATTATCACTGTATGTTTTCTCTTCGTACGGCTGCGATAATGCGCGCTGTAGAAATTAATCGGAATCCGAAAGTAATAAAATAAATGAAGCGATAATATTAAGCAGAAGCATATCACAGGTGATATGCTTCTGTATTAAGTTACTGCTGTATATCAATTGTCTCAGTCTAGGTTCCAGACCCTTTTCATAACAATATATAATAGTCGTTAAAATTTTGTAACGGTCATACTTTTGAAAATGTATGTTGCCGATAGCATACGAAACGTCAAGTTAGTAAAATGCGATTTTTCACAATGTTTATAAGCGCTGTTTGTTTCATGTTTTCAATCAAGTTACGATGGCCTAAAACCAAGAGTCTATAAAATAAAGCCCTTTCTGGTTTGCTGGTATATTGGATGATAATAATGCCTCTGGCTAAAAGATTGTCTTCAAAATTTCAGTTGCCCTAGTAGCTTTGCTGCATGACTTAACTGTTGGCATAATTCTGCTCGTAGGCTATCCTACGATATGCCAGCCGCCTGATATCGAAGGGGTTTACTTTTCTAAATAATACACACTGAAAACGGAACAAAATTGATCTCAAAACATGAGTGTCACAAGGAAAACCTTGCACCATGCATAAGCTTTGTTAGTGTTTCAAAAATAATTTTCTTTCTTCTATCCCTTCCTTAAATCTCTTAAAATTTCACTCAAAATCGGGTGTACCCCCACCTTAAATTTATTGGATTTTTCTTAGTGAAAAAATCAGTGAACGGTTCTGCCTTTCAGAATAGATGGACCCCAGAATTTCATGACATCTTGCATTCACTTTGTATTCAAACTGAAAATGAGTCCATCTTTTAGTCGATAATCGAACCACTTCAAGAGTAAGAAATTCGGTCTGTGGTCTATCTCTTTTATTTCAGGTGTGATTTAAAAACGGAATGAAGCGGGAGAGGAAGAACAAGCCTGCCCAAAACTTTCTGTGACAACATCTTCTGTTCTTTATTTGGCGCCATTACACAAGACATCTGCGACATTTGACCTCTATATGACGAATCTGTAGTTTCCCTGCAGTTCATTGCACTGCACATTCAATGAGATACGAAAGCGACCTTGATAATAAATATCTGTCATGCAAAAAAAAATACATATATCTTATTAGACATTTTAGCGTGTAGTGTTGGAAAGCTCGGGGAATTAGCCGCGAGAGGTAAACCGGGACTCTGTGCCAATCTTCTTCTTCTTTTCTTTATTGTCCTCTGGCTAACTACAGACTTTTGCTGTCTTCTTCTTATTGCTTTCTACTGACTACTTCTGGCAACTACTAACTTTAATCTTGAAGGCTCATCAACTATATAGCAAAATTGCAGACATGTTTTGGTACGAATCTTGGTGACCTTGGAAAACTTGAGACAATTCTGAGACTTACTTAAGGAAGCGAATACAAACAGACCTCCATGAAAACCCAACACAAAGAGTAAACGACCAATGACAAACTTGGAAGAACTAAAACTAATAGAACACGAAACTATAACAGGAACCTTTACGGAGGTCCAAGCCAAGGTCAGTAGACAAACCCAAACATGACCACTGATGGAAACTATTGTTTAGAGCTTACCTCTTAACAAACTAAAGACTAACAACTGAAAGTCTCTGTGCGGACTGTCCGGCACTTAAATCACAAGATTCCCACGGTAACTACAAAATTAGAAACAACTGGCCATGAAGTAAAAATACTCTATTCTTAAAATAATATTACGCTTCATAACAGTAGTATCGCTGTATATTTTTACGAGTCATCCAGTATTTTGGCAAGCCCGAAGGGCGAGTCAAAATACAAATGACGAGTAAAAATTTACAACGATACTACACACTAAAATGTGTAATAAGAGATTTATTATCCAACGTTTTCGTTTCCCCAAAATTCTGACTTGCTAAGGTTTTTTAATCTTTCGCGCGGTCGGGGGAATGAGACGAGTACAAATATCGTGTGATATTATTACTCGTTTTGCGCGTTATTTGTTCTCTACGAAGCAGTGTTGGATAATAATTTTGTTTATTCTTCTCTTCTCATCAGCCTGGTGTGCAGGTCGGTCTGTACCGGCTATCAGCCTAAAACGTTAAAAGGAATTCGCGTTACAAAGTCATTGAATTTCAAAGAAAGCCTGAATTACCTCGACCTAACTCAGTTTCCTTGGAGCCTGAATATTTTGGGTCTCTTTCCCAAACAGCTTAACGAGAGACACATGTATAATTCATATCTCTGAAAATGGTCATTTGCATTAGGCGAGGAATAGCCCAGTATCAAGTGATAAAATTTCCTCGTCTTTGTTAAGCAGATACACTCAAGAGCACATGTTTCAACACGTGTCAAGCGTAGAAACGCAGACCAACTCATGCTTATTTCTATTGAAGAACCTCAACTTTCGTTGGATGTTGGCCATGTATGCGAGTTACTAGAGCCAAAACGTTGCATCAATTGTTTTCATAGCGAAAGCTTTTTAAGAACCACGTGGAGTTTCCTTTTGCTTTTAGCAGTGTTTATCTCTGCGGTTCACCAGAATATTTTTCTTTCAGGTGCATTTTGTGCTTGTTATTAATATTGTTTACAATTCACTGGAATCCTTTTCAAGTGATATCCGAGCGGATGCAGAACAGCGGGCCGAAGCACAAGCATACTTAATTTAAAGCGGAGCACGCACTGAGTAAGGGTTTCGATTCATCTAAATAAGATGTACCAGATTATTTACCGAGGCGTGCCAATAAAACAAAAAATATTATTTCACTGATTAGAAAACGAAACAGAAGAAGGACTTTGCCGCAAATCATCATTATTTAATTAGTTCCACAGCTTAGCAACCACGACTTGAATTAAAAAACAAACGCTACTAAACAAAAAACCTTTTTTTCACAATGACATCTAGGCACATTTCTGAATAGCCATCAGAAACGGACGAAATCCTGCTCGGTTTTTACATGTTTACGTATGTAGAATGTGAACCAAATAACGAGTGATGTTTTTATTCTGACATTAACCTTGTCTGTACTTGACCGCTTTTCACTTCCGGTATTAAAAAAGACTAATAAAATGCACTGATACAATCGCGTTGGCATCTAGCCTCCAACGCAGACGTTCTTGTGGCTCGTCATGCATTCCTCCCCAACAAGATTGCGTGACGAGCCAAAGGAACGTCTGCGAAGGAGGCTAGTTGGCATCGCGTTGGCATCGCGTTGTGTGTGGCATATTAACTTGAATTTTTGAATCAACAACATGTTCTTTCGATGTCATTTTTACCGCCGTCTATATAGGATATATAGACTCAACTTTAATATACCAACGGTATAGCAAAACATATTATTAGATGTGTTTTTAGCCATCTATCCCGGCCACAATTAATATAGTTAGAAAAATGAAAGACATGAAGAATTTGCGTGCTTTCGTGCTCATCTTTGAATCAATACACACCTTTTTTTTTTCAATCGAAGACAGGAATTTCATTCCTTCTCGCTGAAGCTACGAGACGAATATTTTGCTGAAGCATTAATTTTCTCTGGGTGGGTTGACCTTGAGCTGACATGATATCAGTACAGCTCTCAAACACTTTCCTTTTTTTCTCATTTCCTGTTTCTTTCTCTACTTCGAGTTGAAACGACAAAAGTTACCCAAAGAAGCACAAATTCCAAACTTATTAACCCTAGTGAATGCGTGGTGCGTCTTCCTTTTTTTCTTGATTATAAAGAAGACACACAAAAGAGAACATGACACGTTGTTGCCATTTTTCACTTTTCACTGTTCTCGACCTAAAGTGATTTATTTTTATATTTTTTTTTTTAAAAGCTAAACCTAAAGTGATTTATTTTTATATTTTTTTTTTTAAAAGCTAAACCAGGTCCAGTTGTTGCTCGCGAGACTTGGATCTGCGCCGAATCTTTCAGAGATGACAAATATCTGGCCTGGAGTGGATCTTTGGAAGTGAGGAAAATGAACAAAAACAAGAACAGAGCAAGATTAATTTTCGCAGGAAAAAAAGCCAGATTTTGGGGAATAGGATTTAGAAGTGCATTGCGATTTAAAAGGATGTTGGTCAGGTTAAAACATCTTAAGTGAATCATCTAAATAAAAGACAAGCGTAACAAAGCGAAACAAAGACAGCAGCGGAAATCGAGCCTTTATCGTGTATTAGCTCAACACCGCCATCGGCTCACGTTTCAAACAAAGTACTTTAGATTGAGTTTCTATATTTATCATTCAAACCATAGTTAATATTAACTATGTTCAAACACGGTGGGAAGGGTTCGAGACCGAAATATGGCGCACACATAAGCAAGTATTCTCCCGTACTTGGCACTCTTCCCTCGTGTATTCATCACACCAAATCCTGCTGCAGGTTTAGACAGTGTAATCCTAAATATAATCTTCTTCCTTGACTTTCACCTTTGCACAGTTATGTCCAATTGAGGAAATTTAAGAAGAAATCACGGAAAAGTCGCGACATAGAAACTGCTGGAGACTCGTACGGACAGCGTGTCATATTAGGGTTTTGCTTCCTATAAATTAAAAGAGAACAGCTGACAAGAAAATCACGGGCCTATAGGCTCGTGACTACTCCAATGTTGGCATTTCCCATAAAAACAAAAACATAAGTCATTTGTCGCCGAAGAACACTCACTGGCAATTTAGCCAAAAAGCAACACGTCTGGCAGAATACTTTTGATATTTTTTACTCCGCTGTTTATTTTTATCACTGAGTATTTATTTGTTGTGTTGGTAATATCATACATAGGCTCGAACTAAGAGCGGCGGAAATCGAGCCTGTATCATACTTAATGGCCATGCACAACTGAAGCAAACTACGTCGCTGGCAGAGAAGAAGATAGACTGTAGTCCCTTCCAAAATTGGTTTTAATTTTAATTTAGAGTGTACCGTAAACATTTTTTAAACATGTTTTGCCCCTTATGAAGGAAACATGTTACTGTTATACTGAACATTGTAGTATTGTTGTTCATTAAATGGTCCATTGAAATTACTCATCACGAAATCGACGTTTCGCTAACTTCCGCCTCCGCGTTCCACGATTCCACATCCTGGTCTTGAAATTACAAGCTGTCAGCTTGCGGAAATCTAAGGGAAATGAGATACAATCAACACAACAGTCTGAAAGGGCGAGGGTGTGCTATTTAAGAGGCGCAACCTTTGAAAGAGTCCACATCATATCATTACAGCTTTCTTTGTGGAGATTCAGCACGGAGAAGAGCGATCGAGTATTCCAGAGTGCAACATCTAGCATCAAAGATGAAAAGCTGTTTTAATGCCGTATTTGTGTCTGCTGTTTTCTTGATTCTGTGGGCGCCAGAAGGTAAGAATCTTAATTTTCTTATGCTACAGACAATATTGGTGTTTTACTTTTACATCTTGTGTTCAGCTCTATTTCCCAGCGAACACTGATTTCAGATTTCGAATAGCCCACGCAGGGAAAGTCTTGTTGATCGTTATAATCCTCTTGGTTAACTCCCTAGTTTCAAGCTCAGGTAAAATATTTCGTATTCGTGAAAATAATTTTTGAAACGTTTCAATATTTCTATGTACACCGGAAGTTTTTCTTGATGTATCTCATTTTGAGAGCTACGGGCGGGTTTCCCTGATCATCTTTCGAATCGTCCCGCGTGTCCTGCGTGTTTTTCAAGGGAAGTTTTTGTCCTGGGAGTGTTTCAAAGAAAAACGAAAAACGTTCGAGTTATTAGCGGTTCGAGCTATCGAGGACAAAATAAGTAAGAAAATGACCTAAAGGGGAATCGAAAAAGGTTAGAGCCGAGAGGTTCGAGTTATTGAGTGTTCGAATTATCGGAAATCAAACTGTATCATTTGAAAAAAGTACCCAGAATAGACGTTTCCCGTTCTCTGCGGCCACTCAATGGTTTTCGAATTGGTTGCCGACATCATTTTTCTTAGTCACAAAATTTTTTACCTTTTAGCACACGGCATTCATGTAAAGCAGTGTTATGTCAGTATAAATTAGTATTGTTTTAGTTTTTAGTATTGTATTTATTATCATTAGTATTTTATAATTGACTGAACTGATGAATTTACCGTGTATAAATAAAGTTACTACTACTACTACTACTACTACTACTACTACAAAACGCAATTCAGTTCAATGTTTAATTTGGTCTTGGGCCCTGCAGATGTGACCAGCAAAATCTGCGGTAACGCACCAGCTAGGTTGAAGGTGAATCACAAAAAAATGAAAAAAAAACTTGAATGACATTCAAGGGAAATCTAAATTCTACAAACTTTAAAATGTATGAGATGCATGAATGAAAAAACGTTAGCAAATAAAAAACTTATGAATGTACGGTTTACAAATGTTAACGTGAATAAAAATTTGTTTAATACATTTAAAAATAAAAAAAAATTCTCATTTAAATAGCCTCACCTTGAAATTGATAAGGAAAATCGTAAAAACTTGGATCAACTTCACCAGTAATCAGCATATTTCATGTGAAGTTATAGACTAAAAGAATAACCTCTGTTGTTTCTTAGTCCGTCAAGTGTGATACTAAAAAACATGAGTGCAAAGCGACCGCGGGGATTATGGGGATTGGTGACAATCAACTCGGCAACAATTACTCTAGAATATCAGGAAATTCATGTCTCAACTTCCGCTGTATAAGGATACCTGGCGTCTCACAAATATGCCCTACTTTGATAGTTTATTGAAGCATAACCATTCTTAATTCATAACGTTTCATTTTTATTCAGGCTTTTCAAAACAATGCCACGTATGCATTTCGTATGTGTCCTGGGATGACTGCTTGAAGAGCAGCAAACGTGATGACTGTAAAGAGCGTCATGATGGCGTTCCTGTGGAGAACCAGGCTTGTATCACAGTGGTTCGTTCAAAACTATTTATTAAATCAAATCAACAGGAGAATCTTTTTGCTAAGTTTTGCACCGTCAAGGTATGATGCATTGTTAAAGGATATACTCAGTCAAAGTGACATTTTGAAATAATTCTACATTCTTCTCCACTGCACTTGATTGCACTCCACTCCACTCCACTGCACTGTACTGTACCTCACTGCACTCCACCCAACTTAAGGCGGGGGTGAACGTGAATTTGTTTGACATTTTAAGAGGTTTAAAGAAGGGAGAAAAGAAAGAAAATTATTTTTGAAACACCACCAGAGAGTTGACCTCCACGCAAGAGCACCCCAGGTTGTCACGGGACTGTTTGGGTGTCCATCTACTAATTTTTAACTTCAAATTCTAATTTTAAAATCACATTAAATCTTGAAAATTTCTTATTTCTTCAAATTTTACTCGTCCTTTGAGAAAAACTATCTCTTCCCAAACATCCCCAAAAATCACCAAAAAATTTACAAAACACCGCTAAACATAGCTTTGTGGGATGAGCTGAGGGTTTTGGGAATGCTTGAAACGGGAGCGAGATATTCGCATTAAACCCAAGTTAAGCGGTGGAGAAACGTGCTTCAGGTAAACCCCCGCCTTAACTCAACTCCACTTTACTCCACTCCACTCCACTCCACTCCACTCCACTCCACTCCACTCCACTCCACTCCACTCCACTCCACTCCACTCCACTCCTTTTTACCCCACCCTACCCTACCCTACCAGAAGTCCATAACTATGGACTTCTGACCCTACCCTACCCTATCTTGCCTTCCCTACCCCACCCTTTTCTACTAAACTCTACTCAACTCTACTTTTATACTCGACTCGACTCATTCTTATTTACTTATTCATTTATTATTTCTTTAATATTTCTTGCTGCGATTTACAGGGAAGGTGTGACCGTGAAAAATGCCAGAACGAAATGCTTTCTCGTGACGAGTATAACAAAACCAAAGCTTATTGTGACTTAACATGCTGTTATGAAGACCTTTGCAATGTTGGAAAGTTGACCTTACCTGGAGAGCTAAAACTATCCAAAGCAGAAGTTTCGCTTAGCAGCTGTCTTAACGTGATGAGTTTGGCTTTCATTGGCTTTATCCTGGGAAACAATTGACTAAATAAATTAATCTCTGTTCCCGCATCACAAGAACTCTGCGAACTCGTCAGTCAACTATATGTATAAATTTGTGGTTTATTTACAGCTTACACTGACATATCCTCAAAGTTAGACAAGTAGATGTTATGAAATATTTTCTTCCCATGCAGGTTTTCGATTCTTGTTGCATTTAATCAAAAAAATAGCACTGCATGGTACTCCCCTGTTAACGAGTGATTCAATAGAATTGTTAACATTCCAACATCGCATAACTAGATATCTTATGCAGCATAGCCCAACTGCTTTTTGTGAAAAGTAAAAATACGGTAAGCGAGAAGAGATAGAGAGAAAAAAAAATGTAAAATATAGGCAATATATTTGCCCAATATTTCGGTTTGCAAAACAAAGCTTCTAAGGTGGCAAAAACAAAATCATTCATCTTCTTTTAGCCGCCGTAGAGGGTATGTTTTGGAAACCGAAATATCGAGCAAATATATTCTACTATATTTTTATTTCATTTTTCTCTCAATCTTTTTTCCTTATTTTTCAGTATTTTTAGAAAAGATTTTGACTGATCCAGGTCTAAAAAAGATCCTGCCCTGTTCATTAGTTTGTCGTTGTGGTATTGTTTTTTGCGCAGGGTATCCGTGTAGATGGGAATTTATAAGGTTCCCTTAAATAAACTCGACCAATATTTAGTTCGATAACATTGATATATTACAAAATAAAGTATAATACAGTAAAATAAAAAATACGTTTATTTTAGGCATCAACTAAATATTTGTCTCATTTTATTCCCTCTGTAACAACCATGGCTTTCCTACTCGAACTATTGCCGATCAACCTACGAGAGTTTATTTTACTAAAAGTTGTGGTTTCGTTAAATTCCAAACGAAACTGTCCCCTAGGCATTTTCCAAACATTCGAGAGATTACAGTTGACTACAAAAATAAGCGAAAAGATGGAACGTTTCGTTGTCATCTTGACACCATTATCATTTAAAAAATGTAACGGGAAAGATACTTCATTTAGCCAATTGAACACACATCCTTACAACACCTGACTAGAATGGACACTGACCTGCTTTTTTAGTCTTAACGCAAAAAAAAAAAACTACTGAAAATACCGCAATTTTATAGTAAGCCTGTATAGCTGGCGGATTCGTTGATGCGGCTTCAAAAAAGAGGAAAAAACGAGCGGTTGTGACCTTGGAAACAACGAACTTTGAGAGATTGGGCAAAATAAACTAAACAAACATAGATTTGATTAATAGACGAGAGACTAAACGAAATTTTGTACATTTTGGTGACACTTTTAAATTAGTTTATAACTTGGCATATTATACGGCGAATGCTCCGTAAATTCCAAACGCCGCGCGTGAAGTTTCGATTTTTTTCCACAGATAGATAGAAGAGCATCTTGATTTGGAAAAACCTAATTTGCATTTACTTTCTACACACATAGAAGAGAGACTCTGGGAACCAGGTTGTAATAAGACCTTGTATTTGATTGGTGCTTCTTCTCAATAATTATATAACAACGTCTCTGATTGGCTTACTGGCAAATTATATAAACACACGACATGCAGTTCACGTTGTGTGACACAGTGAAGGCGTGCTGCGAAGCTACAGACGGGGAAGGGACTTTTGAACACGCTTTGAACGTCTTCTTCTCAACATCGCTTTGTTGGCTTTGGGAAAAGTCCCCGGACCTGAGGCAGAAAGTGTCAGTCGTAAAGGAGCAAGTTTTTTCTCGAGTCAGGAACTGAGAGCGAAGACGCGTCATCGCAGAGCTGGACGAGAGAAGGACGTTTTGTCGAAGCAAAGTCATGCAAGCAGACATCAGTGGGTGATGTCCATCTAAACGGGGCTTACTCTCACTGTGTCCCACCTTTTTAAGTCTGAGAAAGTCAATGGTCAACTAGTGTTAGACTCAGCTTTTGCGGAGTTGGGTCGTAGCGGTTTCGCTCAGGTCTCCACGTGTTTCAATATGGCGGCGAGTCCACGAGAGGCATATTTTGCTGTCGTTGTTTGTTGAAGTTCACTCGTTGTTTTATCAAGCGTACACAAAACTGATCACCAATGAATTAAGCTGCAATTTGTTTTGAACCTGTTGAGAAATCTGAATTGTTTGTACATAGGATTGCGCTAGCTAGCCAAGTGCGCTGATCCGGTCGAACACGTGCATTTTTTTTAGGCCTTTTCCTTTTAGAAGATTTATGTATAGAAGCGTTCCAAATGGACCCAGTGGTGAAAGTTAGTTGTTTATAAGAAGAAAACGGGGCTCGTACCCTTCCGCGAAAAGAAAATTCAAGGACATTTACACTTTGAAAAGGCGCTTGCGGCATAAAAAATCGAGTCAGTTGAAGGGGTTCTTCAAATTTGTTTGCATTTCTTTTAATCTGCGAACAAGGACTTTTAAAGCCTCCCAAGTCCACAAAGGACTAGACTTTTAATTTTCAAATTCAGTTACATGTTATTAAATCCAGGGAGAACATTTTATGCCATCTTGGCGCTCTAAATTTCAAAGTCCATTCTGTGAAGAGCTTTCCAAAAATTACTTGGGTATTTGTCTTATTTCACCTTGGCTTTTGAACTCCTATTTATATGAGGGGACATTTTTTGGTGTTATCTACTCCAAATGGTATTGATTCCAAAATACTTCTCCCAGAGTAATGCGCAAGTCAATTCAAGCAGTGCCCATCCCCCCTGGGCATTAGCATTTCTTTAAAAATAATTGGCAAATTCCCTGGGGTGGGGATGAAGGAAGTGGGCAAATGTCCAGTCCCCCGGGTTGATTGTTTTCAATCTCTTGATTGGTGACACAAAAATATAATACAAGTTGTTGCTTCTTAGCAATGCAGAAATATATCAAATTGAGAAAATATACCTTTACATCCACAAACATCCACAAGCTTCTTTGACCTTGATGGACTAGCTAATTATCTGCAACGTTGTCCACGTCTTGTCCTATAAATGCCTCCATCACCAACACGTGGCTCACTCCACACTTATGCAACAACTTGTTAAATGCCCGGGGATTGACCCGAGGTACGCAAATGCCCCTCCCTTGGGACTGGCAACATTAGGAAATGCCCCTGGGGGGGGGGGGGGGGATGGGCACTGCTGGTATTGACTGATGCATAATGAGGTCTACTGGTAATAAATAAGATTATTAGACTTCTTACATACATGTATCATTTCCTACTGATACATGCAAGGCTGCTCCTATTCAGCCTTAAGGGTTATCCTTGCATCATTGTGTGTGTTGCCTGTCTGGCATAATGATAACACAAACAAGCCCCTCAATAGACTCTAAAATCCAGACTACACAGTCAGAATGCATGTAGGGTGGGTGTGAGTGCCGGATGCGTGGGTGTCAAGAGGGGGTGTCCGAAATTTTGAAAAATCAAGTTGTCAAAGTATTCTGAGAGTCATTTTAACCCTCATTCCCTGATTAAATGGCCCTTAGAGGCCTGTGAGGGGGTGCGGACAGACACATCACACCCCCCTGCCTACAGCCCTGGAATGCACAAGCACAAGGCTGATAAATATGTTATGTCTACACCTGCTGCATGTTGTCTTGTAAGCTGTGTCTATGCTAACCTCAGACACTCGTTGCACTTGTCACACTTATTTTTCCCCAGGAACATGTAAAAAAGTGTCTGCATAGGAGGCTATGTTTATGCTTGTTGCTCGAGATAATATTTTTATACTTAACTAGAAAAATCTCATTTTAATTACAGGTACCAAAATTACAGCCATTTTTATGATAGATTTAGTCACAAAATTATTATGAAGCTATGACATGCACACAAATATTGAAAGGCATTATTTTGCAAACCAATCCAAAAGCATTTAGTTTGAAAACAGCAGTTTGCTTTTTGGTACACTTTGTGGGAAAGGAGGGGCAGAGCTCAGGATCCCTACATTTTTTGCCATAGAGCCCAAAGCCTCTTAATTTCGCTGCCTGGAACTCTTATATCATTTTGCAGAACAGCAAAAATCTCAGAAAACATTTGCTCTAGAGCCCTGTTAATCGAGGGCCCAGATCAGAGCCCTGTAGCTCAGCCTTTTTGGGCCTAGAGCCTAGGAGTCCTCTACCCTTTTGGGACCCTGATATTAGGAGGCGCATTAATTTTCATTCTCACCATGTGTATTTTGGCTCAACTGTGTCTGGCCAAAATAGGAGTCATAGACCAAAAACGTATGACTAGATGATGATGACGATGATGATGATGGTAATGATGAGACTTTGGAAGGTGCACTTTTCATAATGGCTAATGACTATATGCATAAATAAGGTGGTCACAATGGTGTTACCATGGTCACTGAAAACATCAAAACTAAATATTGAGGTTGACTTCAGCTGTCACTCGACTGTCAGAGTTCTGTTTTTGCCGATTCCTGTTTTGCTCCAGCTCCTGGAAACTGCTGATTGTCAAATTCAACCAGTTTACAGTCTGGCTGAGTAATCAAAAAATCTTTAACATCCCATGCAACGCTACCATCCTTTAGCATAAAAAGAGCCCGGTCATCAGCCACAAGGTACCTAGCAGGTGACCATAAAAAAAGTCAAATCAGTAATAAGCTTAGCTGTTTTTTGTTACTAAGTTAGACTCTGGATGGAATGCAAGGAGGGACAACATTCAAGTAAACTTTATCAGTTGTAGATCCAGAGGGTCCACAACCGGGAGAAGGGTGAGGGGAGGGGAGGGGAGTGGAGAGGAGGGCTGGGGAGGGGAGGGTTGAGGGATTTGGGGTAAAGTGAAGATAGACCCTCTCCATATTTGCTAGTACATGACCACATAATCATACATTTATTTATTTAACTGAGTAGGCTTTTGGGTTTCAAATTTTTCAAGAATAAGTGGAAGAGGGCTGCTTTGATCTAAGATCTGCCATGGCATCATGACAAAAAAGTAAAAAAGGCCCTTACTCCCAGAGTCAAATCACTAATCAAAATAATTTTCTAGTGTGTGTTCAACAAAACCCAGGTGTGTGACAATTCCAATAAAACTGAGCAGAACTTTCCTATAAAAGCTAGTGTCATTTATTACACTAACCAAGGTGGATCTCAAGGCTACAAAATTGATCAGGACTTGCATCATTCTATTATGAAATTGTTGTATGCAATGCTACATGCAACAATGTCAGGGGTGGACAGACAGTACAACTTAGAAATCACATTCAAAGATTTGCATAATATTGCACTGTATGTCTGGACCTTAGCTCTTTAGGTCTGTCCATGAGACCCTTGTGTGTGGGCAAAAGATAGTCAACAAGAAGTAGTGTACATACAGTGCATGTTGTGCTGTTTGGTTTGAAATATTTAAAGGTGATTTCAAATATATTTCCAGTCCCTACTGTTCAGTCTCAGGGTTTGTTTGTTTTCATTTTTGTTTTAAACTTTTCTGAATCAGTACATTGTAATTTGGCAATTTGCAGTGCTTTTAATAACACCCTTGCCCACAAGAGCTCCAGTGGGTACTTTGAGGTGAATCACCAGCTAAAATTCATGCAGCTCCCTATAAAGGTGAGGTATTTACAGCCTCTTATATTGCTCTCCAGGTGCCACACAAGGATAGCCACCTACTTAAAATCTTTTTGAAAGCACTAGTGCAATAGCCCCAGAATGCGCAATGGGCCTAAACATTAGATTGGAATGATGTTGACATTCATCTTCTTGGTATTATTGTTTTCCAAGGATACCTGGCATATTAATAATAAAAAAAGGTAACTTTGCTAGCAAACATTTCATCAGAGCAGAGATTGTGCAGTACAGATTAAAAATCATTTTAAATCACTTTGTGCTGTATTTTCATGTATTTATCACTTCCTGTTTCACCTTTCAACTTGAAATTGTGCATTGAAAAGACTTGACTGCCATCTTGCAGTAATCTGCTCCGTGTCCTTCCTACTTGGTGTACCAGCTACTGTCACAAACAGCATCACAACTTTCCCCTTCTTAGATTGTTTCAAGAGAGCCATGGGATCACCTTTGAATTGCATTGGATCAAAGCCACCTCCCTTGGGGGGAGGCTTCCGAGGGTCATTGTCATCATAACGATCATCTTCGTCAATGTCATCATCATTATCCTGCAGGAAATGGGTGAAAACATGATGCACCTAGCTTTCAGCTAGCAAGTTTCCAGGTACAATTATACATAATCACTCATGAATTGACAAATGGATGAAGCAATATTTTGAATTAAGGTGGCTTACTACAGTTTTTACAAGGCAAGAACGCACGCTACGATTCGGCTGCCTGACGTCAATATTGCTTGTGCGTGCAAAACTTTAGCTAGCAACACTCAAAGAAACGAAAACAAGTTAATGAACTCTTTATTCAAATGTTAAAAGTTTCAGAATACTTTCAGGGATGTCATAGGACGAAAACTATTCTACAAATACGTAGCTAAACAACCGACAGAGGAGTTCTAATTTGCTTTTTTCATCGCACATAACGTGTGTCATCATATGAGCGTGCACGCTCAAATAAAAGGGCATGCGAAATTCAATTCTTGTCGGAGGTCATAAAACCCGATTTCAGCTCAAAATTTCTCAAAAACCTACCATACAACCCATAATGAAATTTTCACAATTAATTTTTATGAGTGAATCGCGTCCACAGCAAAAATTTTTAAAAAATCTGTAAGACAGATTTTGAGCTATTTTTAAAATAGGCAAAATATCACATTTTCCCATTTTGCAAAACATCTGTCTTACAGATTTTTAATTTATTTTGCATGAATGTTTAATCCGATCCAATTTCTAATTTATCAATTTTTGAGGTAGGGTCGTAGGGGCAGATTTTGAGGAAAACGCTATGGAAACTACTAGTGCCCAGTCTCCTCTTAAGCACTCAGATATTCATTTTTAATTTTGCTGTTTATTAGCATCTTTATTGCTCAAATGTAGCATATATTGGTTGTAGGATGCAACAAACAGTAATAAGTGGAAGCTAGAACTTTTCTGAACATTTTACAAGAGAGTTAAAAGCTGGGCTCATTTACCCCCTCAAAACTGTAGTAAGCCACATTAACATAATATGACTTAAACTGCCTAGAGCAGACCAGTTGGCTATTTACAATGTGACATGAAGGAGTTAAACTTGGGAGGACCAAGAACAAACCCAGCTAGTAGCATGATGGAGGGCTTGAAGCCAGGACCTCCAGATCATCAGCTAGATGGCCTCCGATAAAGTACTTATTTAGGGATATGAAATATTATTACTAATAAAGCTACGACTCTGTTGAGATTTCAACATGTCAATTTTCTTTACTTATCAGTATACATATTTGTGTAATGGTACAAATGTACAGAAGCTGGAAGCTCGAGGTACCATGGATTGAGTGGTTCTGGATCAACCACTGGCTAGAGTAAGTGCGCTGTGTTATTTGACTTTAGCAATTTTGACACTTTACTCTCAAAGTTCCTCCCTCTGTACAGGTGTGCAGCATAATAATAATAATAATAATAATAATAATAATAATAATAATAATAATAATAATACCCAATTATCGAGTATTAGTGCATAATTTAAATGGTAGGGGTAAATAACCTTGTAAAGGCTTACATTGTATCATCACAACCAATAGGGAGTAAATACTCCTAGTCTCTCTATGCTATAGCCTACTAAGCGACGCTCTTTGCATTCGTCATGGATTCTGCCTCCATGAACGTCTGCTCAACCGAGTTACCACTTCCATTCACAGGCCATTTGCCTTTGTTTTGAAAAAAACAATCAGACTTGTCTTCTCCACTCAGATTGCCATAGAGACCAATCTTACAAATATCCTGTCATTTCCCTTACTTTTCTCTGACAAATTTAAATTTTTCTTTGCTAAGTAAATTATAACTAAGAGGTCTTCAGGTGATAATGACTTCCAAACACCCCTGCAGGCATTCCTGCCACCTTAGGGTTTTTTAAAATAAACAATTTTCGACCAAACACATGAAATATTACGGGCGAGATTGCAGTATTAGGTTTAAATTACACTGCGTTTTACCAAGCTTCACATATAACACCACCAACCAACATTTTGACATTTTTGTTTACTCTTAGTTGGTTCTAGGCGTTCATAAGGGAGCAGCAAATCGATTTCCTGTACTTGTTTAATGAGAAATAACACTCTGATCACCATTACGAATGAAGATATTAAGGTAGGCAAAATAATTTTTCAAATGTACACCAGTTTTGTATCATGCGATTATCACCAAGTATGCAAAGGTAAAAGTTAGACGTACTTACATCCCATTGGTCGAGTAACTTGTGCATATCTGCCTCGGTGTAATCCATGATATTTTTGCCTATTTTGTTGCTCTTTTCCTTTTTCTTCTTTGGATCCGGATTCTTCTCCTTTCCAAGACAACTGTCTTGTACAAGGATGATAAAGAATAAAGTCCAAAAAAGTAAACTAAACTTGAAATACCTCCTTCCTGCCATCTCGTACCGCAGCACAGGAAGCGAAAACTGAAGGTATTAAAGATCGCGGGCTCATACGCGAGACGTAACCGCAACTCTTGCTTCAAAAAAAAAAAAGATATGTAAATGGCTGTAAATGTCGTTTCATTGGATAAATTATCAGGCCTCTATAAAAAGATGATATCATCAGGCTTGCAAACACCTTTATTAAAAAGTCTGTATAATTTTCCTCCATTTTACAAAAAGTTTTCCGCCAAAGTTCGCGCTATATTGGATTTCAAAACCGGAAATGCTTATATGGAATCATGGGATAGATAGACTCCTCGATTTGGAAGTGAGCGAATCCTGGCAAAACAACACACATCAGCTGAATCAAACATGCGATGGAAGCCGCTAAACCAAAGAGAAAACACAAGAAAAAGGCTAAAGATACTACCTCGAGATCTGCAGAAAAGCATGAAGAATTCCAGGACTCAAAAGGTTTGAGTGATTTACACTACTAGAGCTTTGCTTTGTTGTGAAACAACAATTCGCCTCTGACGCCTCAGACATGAAATTGATGATGTGATTTCTAATTTAAGCTCATAAAGTTTGCTGTTTTCATGATTTGACAGAAGATGCACCTGGTACTGTTCCTGAGACGGAATCAAGCAAAGCTACGGAAACAATTGAAAATGCTTCTTTAACTGAGCCCGTAGCAGACGATTCGGCAAAATCTGACTTACCTAGGCCTTCCACCTGTGAAATCTCTGACAAAGACAAGGTTGCTGAGGACACGGCGACCAGGGAAAGCATTGCATCAAATAAGGATGAAAAGGATGAAACGGAAAATTTACCTGAGGGTCTGCAAGAACAGGAAAATGAACAGCCTTCTCATTCACAGAAGGATTCAAGTGTGGATGAAAACGAAAAGGAGTTGGAAAATTTGGACAGTGAGGCCACTAGACATGTAGACACTTCAGACAATTTAAATATAGTAGAACTTGATTCTACAGCAGTAGCACAGAACCTAAATAATGGTGGTAGTGAAGCTCAGAGTGACTCAACAGAACCTGAAATTTCATCAGTGGCTGAAAGTAAAGCCATTAGTGAAAATGAGATGCAAGCTGCAAAACAAGCTGCAAGCCATGAAAGTGACACTAAAGAAAATTCAAAGCTGCATAGTTCAGCAGAGAGTACTGTAGGTAAAAAGGTTGGAAATTTACCATCACAGGTTGCTACTGATGAGACATCTCTAATCAATGTGGATAGCAGAACGTTACAAATGTATCCCAATTTGGATACTGTAGCCAGGGAATCAGGTATAATTTTCTAGGGCAGTCTGCTGTGTTCAATGTTGAATAACGCTGCCCATAGGTGAAATCAATATCCGGTAGATAAGTGTTGATTACCAAATCAACTAGGCTATCTACAGGATATTGATTTCTCACACACAACTGGTAGCCATGCCAAGCCGAACCACGCAGCCTGACCTTTATTAAACCTCATTACTAGAACATATTATTACACTGCACATGCAAAAGCAACTATACCAAAACTACAAACTAGACAACGAACCAATTTGAGAGAAAAAACAAGAAAATTATGCAACCAACTCGCTGACTACATCAATTGAAGAACAAAAATTCGCAAAGATACATTCCATGACTGGACAACAAGAAGGGTGGGTGGGAGGGAGGTCAGGCAATGGCGAACGGCAACAAGAAAAGTGAGCAAACTCATTAGCCATGTGACCTATACCCCCTGCACACTAGCACCCAGACTCCCAGATTTTTTTGAGAAAAACGTTTTCCGCTTCTTTTGTGCCTCAGCCAGCGGAAAACAACACTTACCTGGCAGATAAGCTTTATCCACCCTGGCTCAACCCAGGACCTGGGTTTGTATTAATAGAGGTTTTGCATGGCGGCCATGATGCATAGCAGGAACAATGAAAATGTTTTGCATCAGAAGAAACATTTTGCATTTCTGCAGTGCAACATGGCCACTGTGTAAAACCTCTATAGTAAGACAATAGTCAAGTTGACCTTACTCATGGAAAACTAAAAAGATGATGACCTTGCTCAAGGAAAAATAAAAAGATGTTAATATTAGTAAGTAGCACAAGGTGCTCGCAAAAAAACTTGTTGAACTTTTGACCTTCCGCACACTGGCCCAACATTCTACCAAAATGTATAATATATTATGTCTTATTTTTTGATGCTAGTATCAAGCATAAGGAAGTATAGAATGACTTTGGAAGCATTCAGTGAGGACCATTTAAAAACTCTTTACTTCAATCCACTACTTGAACAGATGGAAGGCTTTGTGGAGCATTTTATCAAGGTATGAGTCAAACAAGACAATTACCATTAAATTTTCCACACATGTGAAAACCAGACTTTCCTGACAAAAGAACAGCACTTTAGTGGGGCACCTGTTGCCCCCTTATATTGTAGTTGGGTAACCTGTGTTAGGGTTTTTTTTTACCCTTTTCCGACATGTAGGCCTGTAGTTTGGGCAGCCACATTAACTATAGTAGGTTATTTTGCTGCCCAGGCAGATTTATGACATGCGTAACACATATGTTACAGGTCAATTTTTGAATTCAGGTTAAATTTATTTAACCTAGGTTATTTTTTCAACCAAGGTAAAATTTAGGGTTATTGTTAGGGTTAGGGTTTGGATTGGAGTCATATATTTTTAAATGTGGCTTTAATGCAATTTAGGCTAAGTTAAACACAAAATAAAGCTGGTCTTCCCAGTAGGGGACACGCTGAGTGACCTGGGGGCTCTGCAGGGGGTTGCATGGTTTTATAGTGTGAGCAGCAACCACCAGACACAGTCACATTGAGAAAAATGCTCAATGGAAAAAATATCTCTTACCAATAGTTATCTAGAGGGAGGGGGGGGGGGGGTGGGAGCAAAGAGCCATTACAAGCACTTAGTTACACAAAGGCAACACGAGCAAAATGGCTTGGCCTTCACAGGAGAGCTGTAAATTTACTGAGGCCCTGGCAAAACCCTAAGACTGCCCAAGTTCATGAGAGTGACCGCTGGCCAGAAAAATTGTCTTGAGTTTAACCTTGTCTAAATTTCATTATTATAATAAGCGCCATTTAAAACTATGGTACCGTTATTTTTATGCAGATAAGCAAACAAGATGACCATGAGTTCTATGAGCTTGTCAATAATTACTTCAGGGGAAGAAATACTCTGGCAATGGCCATACGGGAATATGAGGTTTGTTTTCATGACTTTTGTTATTGCAGCAGGGATGTAGTTAAAAATTTTGACAACCAGAATTTTGTACTTGATAGGTGTTTATCTGGGCCGTAGGCCCAGAAGATAGTGCGAAAAGCACCACCCCTCTAGGGGAAATCAAGCCGAGAAAATCAAGCTGACAGCTGATTATTTAAAGGGTCCAGTGGAAAAGCGACACATTGGAATTTTCGCTAAATTGAACATTGTCAAAACAACTCCAAATTTCGCATGCAAGTTTGTTTACATGTCTTAAACATGGCGCTGTATTTGAATCTGCTCATCTCTGCTTCGCTCTAAAAAAATAACGTAGCAAAAATGAGAATAAAGTGTTTTGCAGCTTACATTCTCCTCAGTCAACCAGTAGTACGAGTTTTTCCACTCGTCGCATGCTAATCTTTCCTTGTAGTGTTCTGTAAGTGTTTCAGCAGGCCAAAAGCATTTCAAACGTGCTCACACGAACGCCATGTTTTCAATAGAATTGAATCAGGCAGAGTAGGACTGGATACTGCATTGTGACGTGGAGGTCACGTGTGAGAAAAGAAAAAAAAAAGATGGCGATTTGCTCGTGAAAATAAGAGTCCCTCCTGGTCTTTTCACCACTTGTGTAGCCGCTTGGTGGCTGAAGGACATCATTAAGTCTGGATGCCTGCAAATCAAAGCATCTCTCGAAGAACTGAGGGCTGTTCTGACTTTTGTTTTGCACAATAGTGCTGTTTAGGCGCTCGAGTGAACGTTGTCGTACAAAAAGCAGATCGATCCAAGCGGAAAGTCTAAAACAGTTTTCTTGTCGGCAACTTTGTGAGCGTCAGTTTTGCAGTATCCGCTTGGGTGCTGCGGCAGCAAAGTTGCCGAGAAGCGAGCTGGTTTTAGACTTATAAAAATTGATTGAGTGTTGAGGGCTGAACCTGCCCTTTCAAAAGATTTTTCGGTGCCTCATTAAAAATTCAACGATCGATTGATCGATCAATGCATGCGAAAACCAAGAAGTGTGTGCGATCTTTTCTTTTCTTGATTTTGTGGGATTTTGTACTGTGTGCGATGTGATGATGTAAGGATTGGAGAAGTGAGAGCATATAGCGCTTTACTGAAAGCAGAAGTTAGATGTAATGGGAAACTAACGGAATGTAGTTTCGACAACGTCCGCCACGCATGTCACAGCACGCATGCCACATAAGCAGAGTGTTGTACTGGCTAATTCAGATTGAGCAAACTCGTGAAAATAGTATTGACCCGAACAACAAAAAATAGCTAACCGCAAGCAGACTGGAGTGAAAGCTAACCGCAAGCAGACCGGAGTGAAAGCAAACCGCAAGCAGACCGGAGTGAAAGCTAACCGCAAGCAAACCAGAGTGAAAATAACCGCGAGAAGGCAAACTGCTAGCTCGGGGTTAGCGTCTAAATCCTAACCCTAAGCCATTCCTAACCCTAACGTTAGGGTTAAAACAAAAACCCTAACGTTAGGATTCGAGTTTAGGGTTAGGGTTGAGGTTTAGCATTAGGGTTAAAACTGTAACCCTAAAGGTTACGGTTAAAACAACAGCCGGTTAACCGTCGCTGGTTTCATTGTCTCGAGAAACAAAGGGTTTCTTTTATTTATCGTTTATCAAAGAAAATTCTCAAAGACGCCGCCAGCAAAATCGTTGTTTTTTTGCATGCGCTATTTCAGGAGAACGAAGCGAAGACCAGCAAAATCAAATACAGGACAATGTTTAAGACATGTACACAAACTCGCATGCGAAATTTGGAGTTGTTTTGGCAATGTTCAATTTAGCGAAAATTCCAATGTGTCGCTTTTCCACTGGACCCTTCATTTGTCCCAGCTCCCGGCTATTTGTCTATGTTGTGGTTTATTTATCTTTGGTTTAAAATTTTTCAAACCGGCTTGGTTTTGATTTTTCATTGTCCTATATTCATTACCATAACCTGAAACAAAGGGAAATAAAAATCAAACTGGTTTGAAAAATTTTAAACCATAGATAAATTTAAACCACAACATCTACATTCCTGTGCAGTATTACTATATGTCCATAAACTAAAACAGCTGTATGTAATGCCTTTCCAGTAGTCTTTTATTGCATGACACATCCAGTCATCTCCTAGTTGTAATAAATCTTCATGCTAGTGAGAACTTTATGCAATTATGGTAGTGTTTTTGTAGCTTTGCTACCAGTTTACTCTAGCTTCACCCGAAGCTCCTTCCACGGCCACCTTCGTTTCATTACTGAACAGTCCTAACCCGGAGATTTTGGTAAGATTAGAGGCATCCTGGTTTACATTTAACTTTTACCATCCATTTGTTACTACTCGACATGATCATGGTTTATAAATAAATGGACTGGATTATTAGACATATGGCTCATACAACTGCATTTATGTTCCCTGAAAGGTGGTTGCTTCAAACTGAACTGGCCAGACACTGGATTGATATACAGACACCATTAACTGCATCCATTTTCAATTGATTTAAACTTTGTCCAATATTATATAAAATTATGCTTGCCAGATGTAGAGTATGATCCTGATTATTCAAACCCTTAATTTCTTAAACGTCCCGATAACTTAAACCAAAAGTTGCTTCCTTTCACTCAGTCAAACACCACAAGTTTACTCCCAATTTCTCAAACTCCAATTTTTGTTTCCCTTGGAGGCTTGAGAAGTTTGAATTTTACTGTGTTTCTCATGAACATTAAATTTTGTTATCAGCTTATACCTTGTTGAAATAACGTTATCTCATCTATCTATCCAACTTGTTTTATTGTAGTTCCACATCTCAAAATGTTAATGAACAGCACAATTAATATATGACTTCCTTCTAAATTCATCTAGACAGAGATGATGCCTATATTAAATCAATATAATTCCCCCAAAATTGCAGATTGTTCTTGCTGAGTGTGAGAAAAAGAAAGAACAACTTTGGATAACCAAAGATTTTTCAGTTACAGCTCAGGTAATATTGGTAAAGATACATTTACAGTACAGGTCAAAAGTAAGTTGACAGTCCCTCGAGCCTCAATCTTTGAGACTCAAGACTTGAGACTTGATCATAGAAAATTTTGAGTCTTGAGTTTCGAGTCTCAAGTTGAGAAAACTAATGAGCTTGTCTGATAAGTTTTATTATACAGCTTATTCTGAGCCTTGCTTGCATCATTTGGTAAAAATCTTCAGAGATAAATAATTATAAGACTTAGTACATTTTATCCTATTGGCCAATGCAGACGTCTCATCATGATGTGCCAGAGCTTATTATCTATGATATGACTTGTACCCCATTCACACCAAAACTTAAACATGTTTAAATGTGTTTAGTTAAGCACGGTTCAAAATTGTCACCGTGAACGGTCACAATTGTTTTCTTCATGGAAGTTGCTGACTGATTTTTATGGACTTCAAATTTGGCACAACGAAAGCACAAGTTAGAGCATACTTGAACCCTATGTAAAATTTAGTCTGTCTGTTGCTGATTTTTATTTACGTAAGCCTGGTTTCACTAAACATGTTTTGTTGGTGTGAATCAGGTATTAGTGTAAGGTGATATAGTGTGATGTGACATGATCTGATGTGATATGATATGTACCCGGTACATGACATTCATTAATAATTTTATTTTAATTCAAGATATATTACTGGCAGCATTTATTGGTAAGTTGCTTAAATGTTGGTTGCATCACATTTGCAGGGAAAATGTCTTGACCAAGTCAATGTGACACATAACCATACTTACCAGCAAATTGAGTTAAACCCTGATGTCCCTGGCGAGATTGAGAACATGCTGGAAAAACTCCACAAGGCTCTACATGAGGTACGCTGACAGAGCTGCACTTAGCTACTGAAATTAAAAGCCTGGTAAAACTGAACCTAATAATCTGTGGTTCCAGCTGAGAAAATATCCATACCTCCCCCCCTCCCCCCCCCCCCCCCCATAGAAGGGATTTGCCCTATGACCCTTCCACCCCTCCAGAAATTTCAATCAAGCTTCATACATTGCTTTAAATTTCTCCCTAATTTCAAATCCCTTCTGCGGGGGGTATGGATATTTTCTGCAACCTCACAATGTACATGTAAACATAATATATACCTGCCATGTACTTTAATTTGGAACTTTGATAAAAGTACTTTTTATTATTAATTAATTTTAAAATTTTGGAAAATATACATGTTTAATAATATTTTATTATATAATTAGCTTCTATAATAAAGTACTTTTTCATATAATGGCTTTTACCCTTCTAGACTCTAGCTTTACAAAGGTACACATGTCAGCTTGCACGCCTTCACATTGACGTGTACATCTACGATATGCTGCATCAGTCATCCATTTTAAGGAGTGTTACAACTGAGTCACTAGTCACAGGTGAGAGAAACCTCTGCAGTCTCAAAGAGGTCATGTATAGATCTGTATTAACAGCGCTAGCAGTCACATCATTCCTAGAATAAAATCTGCTAAGAATTTAAATATAAAAAATTATGGTGTGGACTTACCCAATGAGTCTCATTTCAAGGAGTGAATTTCATTTTAATTATGAATTTGATTTACATCTGTTAGAAATTATAGTCAGAAGTTTCCGCACATTCATTGCCTCCCCTCAAAATACTGCACAACACATGTAATAATATAAATCTAGAGAATTTATGATCCATCATTAAGTCTTCATATGTAGTATTTAGCATAGACTGTTTATTAGTAGTTACATGCATATTAATGTTAATTTTTATTATATCTTATAGACTATATATATGATGTTTTTTACCATGTTTAAATGAATAAATAAATAAATAAATAAATAAATTAATTAATAAATAAATAATTAAAATAAATAAAAGTTGACTGGTCCTTGTCCAATAACTTTGTTTGTTACCATTTATACACTTGGGTGGAGTTAGAAGCACTGTAGAGTAAGGATCACACTGCTACACTAAATTATCAAGTTGCACCACTATGTTGCACTCTTGATGAGCTGAAACAATGTTTTCATTTCAATTCACTTCATTTTTATAAATTTGGATTTTAGACTTGTAAAAATTGTAGTATTGTAAGAGTAAACAATGACTCCTTATATTATCATAATATGAATTAATTATTATCTTATTATAATTGTGTCAGAATTGTGCCCAGTTGAACTGAGCCAAGAAGTGCAAGCTGAGATTCAGAAGTTGCGTGACTGTATCAGTGTGCTGTTCATGTTTGTGCGACAACCAATTCAAGATGAAGAGTTTGTAACTATTCTAAATGCCTGGATGGAACAATTGGTATGTTATGGTTCATTTACAGTGTAATTACAGATGCAAAATGGAAATTTATTTTTTATGCTTATCCACTCCCTAGGCAGGTGGTGCATTGCCAATATAGTTACTCACTGAGAATAACATGCTCTCAATGGGTCAGGTAGTTTGACTTTTTTTTAGAATTGAGGTTTGAGACACCAGGATCAAAACTCAGGCCAGGGACTGTCAACTTACTTTGGATTAGTATTCTATGAGTTCAACAGTATATTTTATTATCTTTTGAAATTTTTTGATAGCTTTTTGTTTGAATGCATTGCCAATTAAAGTCCAAGAACTGTTAGATGTCTTGAAAGTACCTTAACTGTCAACTCCACCTATCCTCTATCAAAAATTAATCAAAAAACTTTTTAAACTTGCTACAGTACGACCTGCAGCACTGCAAGATAGTGTACATGTAGATGACTACATTTATATTTTAAAATTTCTTTTTAACAGGTTGCCGTTCTGTTACGTGTAGCTTCATTAGCAGATCTTGTATTCCTGTTAAATCACATGCTGAGATGTCCACCAGGGTTCACCAGTAAAATTGCACACTTCATTCAGTTTCCTGTGCCGCAGTTCAAAGTTCACGGATACAATGTGGTAGATGAGCCGTATTATTGGGACAATCCTCTTGTGCATCATTTTGTTGCAATGTTAGCTGCAGTGCTGCGACCTGTCAGGTAAATGTTTTTAAACTTAAGAAAATAAAGGAGATAATTAAAATGAATTTAATTTGACAACCATTTGTTGTTGTTTTTTCATACAGTATAAAACATTTGTTTTGTCTAAGTTGATGTATGTCATATATCTTTAACCAGAAAAACCATCACAGGTCCAATGATTTGTAGCACCTCTTGATCCAGCATGCATAAGCGCCCCTCAATGAAACTCCTGTTTGAAGAAGTTTAATTACGGTACTGTTTGTGGTTTGGCATACTATGAGATTTCATTGGTAAAAGTAAACAATATAATATATTGCAAATAGGCACCCAGCCTCCTCCTTACCTTGAGATACTAAAAGTTGGTACAACTTTGGACAGTTAAATTAATCATTTTTTATGGTACAGCTGTACATGTGTGACTTGCAGAACCTCTTGAAAACTGTGGCCTTAAAATGCAATGGAGAAAGTTATTAGAGAGATTAAGCATGACATTATTTTTCCTGCGAACGGCAAAAATTCCACTTCCGCTTTCTGCTGTTTGGCGTATGTATGGGGAAATGGGTAGGCTTGTGTCTGTCGTGAATGTGTGACTATTTTTCTGAGGGATTTATTTTAGAATTCAATAAAAAGGGAGCAAAATAAAAGGCCAGCTCACATTTGCCATTTGTCATATAACGCCATGCTTAATCTCTCAAATATATAAATTAATTATAAGTAAGTCGAAAGAATTTGGGGAACTAACATCTTGCCACTGTGTACATTTTGAAGTGATGCTGTACAGTCTGTGTTAATTTGCATTGGTGGCCTAAATACAGTAATTCATAATAAATGCCAGTAATACTTTTAAGTCAACCTTACATTATGATTGCAAACATTCTTATGGCAGTGAAAGAGAAGGATTTCTGCAAAAACTTTCACTAGGAAAACAAGGTATTTTCCATGCATGCACCACGTACGTAAAGCAAGTTATGATAATTTATACCTGTTAGTTACAAAAGCTATGGGATCATGTTGTTTGGTAATGTAAATGTTGTAAAAAATGTGAATGTTGTTTATAGTGGTTATGCACTTAGCTTTGAGATAGCTAGTTTAGGCATGCCACTGAAACATAGGAAACAAACTACATAAACTACATAAAACCTGTTCCATAAAACGAGAAGCTGTTGTTGGGCTGCTAAATTGTACTATTTTGAATTAGCACCTGGCACTTAGTCATTCGCGATAAAATAAGATTACATATTGCAATGATATACATATTGCTGCAATGATTGCAATACAAGCCACAGATGTTTACGCTTTGATCACTTCAGTGACCTTCATCAGTTAAAATGCAGATAAGACGAACAGCATGAAGCCCGATTTATATATTTAGTATGCCTGATTACAGGCCATAGTACTTTTAACAAGCCACAGATGTTTACAAGATCTGAATGTGTAGTGCTCAGGAAAGAATTGTGCAGTTCCAGAAAATATCCATACCCACCCCATGGAAGGTCATTGGAAACTCCAAGGGGGTGGGGGGTCTCGAAAGCCAAAATTTTTAAAGGACAGTAGGGAGCTTAACTGAAATTTCCAGAGGGGTGGGGGGATTCAAACCAAAAAACCTTCCGTGGTAGGGGTATGGATATTTTCTGGAACAATACATTGCCAGGCTTCTGTGACTGGTTTGAGTTTGGTTGATCTTTGCTGTGGCGATCCCATACTGGTCTGAGAGCAACTTACCATGTTACTAAAATCTGATTCATATAATACATGTATACCGGTATATTAAGCATCATTAAAGAAAAATGTTAATATTTATCTATAGCTGCCGTGAGATCAATAAGCTGGACTATTGTAGATGATGATGGAGAGTCATTAGAGGTTAGCATACACATGAACTTACTACTAGCAATACTTGATATATTATGGGTACTACAACTACTTGCTGCCTGCTATGCCTACTGGCATGAAGGGCAGCAACAAAGGACCTCCACTCCTGCCTGGTCTGGGCCAGCTTCTGAATGGTACCCCAGTCATGGTTTAAGGTCCTCAACTCCCCCTCAACTGTTACCTGTGTCATACATTGTCCTCACGTTCCAGAAACCTATCCTTGTCTTGGATTTGATGCTCAGGACTTCCATCTTCCTGTTGGTGGTTTTCAGTCGGTCTCACCACTGATATTCATTTGAATGAGTATCTTCTGATGACTCTGGAAGCCGATCATTACATCCCTGGAGTTGTTTTGGTTCCTTCTGTTGCTGTTTCCATATAAAAAAAAAACCTTTTCTGGGACTGGATTGTTAGTCTAGTGCCCAACCCCTAACCTGGATGGCCAGTGGATCACTTTAAGTCTGACCTCTAACCAACCTGCGTGGGTGATCCTACCGAAGCTATGCTCTCACCGGCATAGCTCTATGGTGGCCCATCAGTGCCATAGTATTTTATGCTGTATTTTAACATTTTTTCTTTTTTTTTAAATATATATATATTTTTTTTATCTTTCAATATTTTGTTTATTTTTTACTTTTTTTATTGTTTTTTTTTTATAGCATTAACAAAAAAAACAGCCATGGCCTAGCAGTGTCATAGCAAAAAAAAAAAAAAAAAAAAAAAAAAAAAAAAACAGCCATGGCCTAGGAGTGCCATAGCCCATGATGCATTGAGAAGGAGTAGTCACCAGGCTCTTGGCCTCAAACAACATGGCGGCGCGGATAAGAAACGATACGTGGAAATGTGATGAAGAGCTTAAGCGGGATTTAGAAGGATACGTGAAGCAGGCACTGAAGAGGGATGAGGTTTTGGACTTTGTTTCCAAAAAATGAAAATATCCATTGTACGCTTGGAGTTTGCGTACTCTTTGTTGTCGTTTGCATTACTTTGATATAACGCAGTGGCTATTCGTACGGCAGGGCCTCTATGCCACGTCTGCCGGTGCAAACAATGTGTCATTAAATTTGCACAGAATTATCTAAAAGTTTAGTTTGAAAAGGCTTAAAATACGCTTAATCTACGTTTACCTTTGAGGTAAAAACACCCTTTGTGGGCTCGCTTTGGTTGCCTGATACCTCCTCGTTCCTAAAGGCCACTGGGATCGACATGTTCCATCATAGCGTAGACCAGGTTTCTTGGAACTTTCTAAACATGAATTTCTCTTATCTTTTTAGTCATTGCACGATAACCAAACAAATTTCCCGGACCATTCATTTCTTTGCACACAGATTCTTCCAAATCATCAAGCTCTATTTCATAGTCAACGTACTTTCAGTACTTTATATCAAAGTAATGCGAACGGCAACAAAGAGTACGCAAACTCAAAGCATACATTGGATATTTTTTGGAAACAAAGTCCAAAACCTCATCCCTCTTCAGTGCCTGCTTCACGTATCCTTCTAAATCCCGCTTAAGCTCTTCATCACATTTCCACGTATCGTTTCTTATCCACGCCGCCATGTTGTTTGAGGCCAAGAGCCTGGTGACTACTCCTTCTCAATGCATCATGGGCTATGGCACTCCTAGGCCATGGCTGTTTTTTTTTTTTTTGCTATGGCACTGCTAGGCCATGGCTGTTTTTTTTTTTTCTTTTTTTTTTTTTGCTATCAATGGCACTGCTAGGCGATGGCTGGTTTTTTTTTTTGTTAATGCTATAAAAAAAAAAAACAATCAAAAAAGTAAAAAATAAACAAAATATTGAAAAAGAAAAAAAAAAAGAAAAAATGTTAAAATACAGCATAAAATACTATGGCACTGTTGGGCCACCATATAGCTCTTTGGGTCACTGAGGTATGCAGGGCTGTCCTTAAGAGCTGAGGGCTTGGGAATTCCCAAACAATTCCAAAAAGTTAAGGTGGCTCTGAAATTGCTTTATAGAAATGTTTTTTAACTTTGCAAAAAGTTGTATCTTAACATGCTGATCATCATTCAATAAAAAACATTGGGGGTCACTATGCTTGTTTTTGAGTTATAAGCACTAACTTTTAATGGAAAATTAAGGGTGTTTTTAAAAGGTTCATGTACTCTATATACAGTTTTAAAATTAAACCCTTCCATTCTTTTGTAGGATGAGGATCCAGAAACCAGCTGGGTGTTGATTCAAGAGAATGATCTAATAGCATTATTCTCACAGTTTCCTTTTGATGCAATTTTCAAGCACCTTCTTAAAATGGACCCAAACATACCCAGTAAGTCTGAACAATAAATATTCAGGAATGTTAAAACTGTGTTGCCACTACTAACACTGTAAATTGGTCAGTTTTTCCTTTGTTTCTGCTTGGTATTTATCATGGTCAAGCTCTGAAAAAAATAATTCTAAATTATCGTTTTGACTAGCTTTCCATAAGTTAATTTACAAAGCTCAAAAAATTCTATGCTTGGCTGAAATGGCTCGCACTCTCAGGAGTCATCTCAGTTTCTGCAGCTTTATGGGGCAGGCAGGAGCATTGCTGCATTCCAAAAAAATGGATCAAAGTCTACCAATCACAACCAACATACATGACCTTTTGAACACCTTAATGTGAACTTCTGTTTCCTAAAAGGTCCTCTTAGATGATTGACAGCAGCAAGAAGAAAAATGTAAACATTGACTTCATCAGAGTTCATTATTGTGTCATTGAAAATTAATGTGCAGTGACAGAAAACTTCGAATGATTTGCTGGAAGCAGTGGGAATTTGACGCCATTGGATTTCTTGCTGACACCTTGCCTGCCAAAAGTCCACTGACAGTACATTATTTTATAAATGCATTCCTGTTATAAATGTTTTCTTCTTATTTTTTTTTTTGCAGATGATTGCCTGGTTGAATCACATTACCATGTAGAACACACAACAAGCCGTGATATAATGAGAATGTTGGCATTTGCATCCTGTGTCGTGTATGTGATGGGAAGTGCCTTTCGCACCTATGAGAAAGTGCGCTATAGGGCATTTATCAAGAGAGTGGGAAGAAGTATCAGGTATTTGTCAGAGCCACTCTAAGATAAGACTTAATTTAATTTGTTTAACTTTTTTCTGGCAGCACGTCAGTTTAAGTAAGTATTGATCAAACTGAGTGTGATTTTCTTGTTTTTTAAGTCCTAGCTGGAAACAAAATTAAATTTGTGACTCAAAAATTAAACAGATCATTAAATATTTGTCCTCAGAGTAAAAAGATAGATATTATCTGTTCACTTTTATAAGTTTATCTAAATGTAAACAAAGTCCACGTGCTACCCAAGGTGAAAAGTCAAAAAACTCAGAATTTTTATTAAACTTGCACATGTCTGTTTAATACTATGTACAAGACCAGTTCAACTTTCTTTTCTATATTAAGAACAAAAAATCAAGTGAGAATGTAAATACTGATAAGCAGAAAAAATACACACACTAAAAGTTTTAGTGTATTAATACTTGCTGACTGTTTCATTCCTAAGTAACAACAACAATACAACAAGATCAAAATTAAACTGCTTCATCTGCAGTCCAGCTAAATCAACCAAGGATGCTTTTCTATCACGTTTACTGTAAGCACGTCAAATGTGGGTCTCTAAGGGGTGCATGTACACTGTAGTGTCTATCAGTGTCTATCATCAACATTTTCCCACAAACCCAATGACAGCACTTCTTTCACATCATCCAATGACAAGGAACTTGTTCTTACTTTACTGTAATATTAAAAGTAGGGTAATTAAATACTATAAAATACTCCAGGCAGGTTGTGCAGTATGTGTTGGATCACTGGTCAGATTACAGAAGCTGGAGAGTGAATGTCTGTGGAGATTCTAACAACACTGTTCCAGATTTCGACTTGTCTGGCAATCAATACTCATTACAAAGGCTTCAAGTGGAAGTTGATCAGTTCTTTCTCCGAGCTGCACAACAGATCATATCTGCACACAGGTACGTATGCACAGCACTCAGATTGACATCATCAATTCCTTCTCTCCTTGTGGAGAATGAGTCCATTGATCCTACTCCACCTGTCTCTGTTTGCAACCTCTGCCACTCTCCATATTGTAATGTTGCCATGTTTGTGGTTTATGCTAGCTGCATGTATTTTAGCTTCAATCAAATTTCAATCAGGTATGTACTTAGTCTTACGTAGTTAAGTCAATGTTATTATACACCAAAGTT
This sequence comes from Meandrina meandrites, assembly GCA_963693305.1. Lineage (NCBI taxonomy): Eukaryota > Metazoa > Cnidaria > Anthozoa > Scleractinia > Meandrinidae > Meandrina > Meandrina meandrites. Next base: position 41,194,389 of record OY855905.1, on the reverse strand, counting down.
TCATGAATATTAAATTATAATATTGAGTTTGTGAACGTGTTCCTCTTAGACTTGGTGCTTGGCAGTTTTTAGCTGACATGCCTTTTGGTAGTGTCTCGACTGAAACCCTCTGGAAGCTGTTTTGGTCACTTCATGTAGATGTCACCAAACTTGATTCTGTGGCAAGCATTCAAAAAGAGGATTCTATAAGGGATGATTGGAGAGAAGTGTTGCAGAGTATGTACAATTTAAAACATGGTTTTAAAAATAGGATCAGTTAATCACAGATTGATAACAAGGACACTTTGTTCTTCTTACACACTGCAGGTCGTCAGGGGGATTTTACTGACCAGCTTGCCAGAATGACACAGTCTGAAGCTATCTTCTTGCTGACTACTTTTGCTAACATAGCCACATCGAGAGATGGCAAGGAGAGGGACTTAATTGAAGCGATCACAATAGAGGTTTACAAGGTTTGGAAAAATAATTTTCCTTTTAAGTACATTATTATTTTGAACCCTGATGTGTGGGAGGCCTAGTGGATAGTGCACTGGACTCTGAATCAAATGGGTCATTGTTTTGTGTTCTAATGGGCAGACACGTTACTCTCACAGTGCCTCTCTCCACCCAGGAGTATAAATGGCTGACGGCAAATTGTTGGGGCAACCTGACAGAATGCTGGGAAGTAACCTGCGATGGACTAGCGTCCCATCCAGGGGGGAGCAGCATTTTACTCCTAGGTGCTTCATGATACAGAAACCAGAGTTAAGTGCTGAGACCTTTAAGCCAGTTGGGCTTTACTTATTACAGTTTTCAATAACAAGTGATTTCTGAAATTGAAACCTCAACCAACTGTTTACGTTTTTCGCTGAGCACTGTCAATCATCTATAGTTAGCGGACCCCTCAGTAAACAGAAGTCCACTTCAGCTGGTTGTGATTGGTAGATTTTGATCCATTTTGTTTGTTTCTGTTTTTCAAGGGTTGCAATAATTACAATCAACGGCAGCGAAAAATGCAATCATTAGATGGGTTTTGAACTTCAGAGTTGCATGTTATTGAAAGGGGGCAATAACGGAACCTTGGCATAGGGATTAGTTGAGTGATAGTAAATACATTTTTAATGGAATCCTCTTTAATCCAGTGACACCGCTTTTTCATTACAGGTTTCATTCATTGCAAGTCAAACAAGGGAATCATCCTCAAAGACTGGAAGATATCTTCTGGGAACAATCTCTAGTTGTCATCCATTTGTGATATCAGTTTTGCTCGAGAATGTCAATGCAACTCTTGATACTATCGGAAAGGTAAACATTAGCTTTGTTCAAATGCTTGATAAAGTTACTGCACTTGCCACTGATAAAATACAGTCATGTAATTTACTTTACATCAAGACAGATAGATGAACTGATGCTAGTTCCTTTGCCACAGTCTGCATTTAATTATAAATTATATATTTACTTTTCTGTCAGGCTTGTGTTTACCTGTTCAGTGGCTTATCCATTCATCTATGGCATCCAACATACAAAAACATGGATTTTGTCATGTCCTGGCTGTTGAAGGCTGACTTGTCCTCTCCTGAACACCAACTAGCACGCTACATTGTTTCCAACTTAAACTGGGGACATGTAGGAGAGGTATACAAAAAGATCAAGTTATGATAATTTATTTATTATAAAATTCATAATAATGGTACATAAATTGACCAGACTTTGATATACATGTAAGTGGTGTGGAAGAAAACAAAACAAAAAATAGTTATTAATATGAACAACTGGGTGGAGAGGGGCAATATATGTGAGAGTAAAGTGTTTTGCCCAAGAACATGAACACAATGACCAGCCTGACTATAGCCAGACTGTGCTAGCTCAATCTGGAGAACTAGTTCAGGACATAAAACCATTAGGTCAATGCTGAAATCTTGTTCCCAGATCTCTTGTGGACGAAGCCAAAGGCAAGATCTGGCCAATTCCTTGCCTCTCATTATTTGATAGTGTAAATTATGTGCATCTAAATATCATTTTGTCTTCCCTAATAGCCTGGAGAGAGTGACAAGCTGTTCTTACATCAGTGTTGGCACCGAGCACTGGCAGTGTCACTTGTTGAAGTGTCGGCATTACGTTTACCCAACCTGCCTGGAGGAATAGCACATGAAGCTTTTAAGGAAGACAGTGGACTCCTTAAGCAGGTGTGTTACGGGTTGGAGGAGAGTTATTTCATTTTAATCCAGTGTAGGATATTGCAGTGAACACTTCTGGTACATGAAAATGTTGTAGTTTAAAATAAATTTCAGGTCAAAATGATTTCATATTAGTTGTAGTTTTCTTTGTTTAAGGGTTATGATAATAAACTCAGACAAAGAAAAATACAAATCAAGTTAGTTTGAAATCATTTGACCTGAAATTTGGTTTTAACTAAGATATGAATGTAAAAATTTGGCCATATACAAACCAAGGGTAATTCCTGGTATCCAGCCAGAAACAAATCATGCATTATGTTGGTGGGTCTAGTGTCCAGAGAAATGTTATGAGAATTACTGTAAACATTTTGTACTCAACTTGCAAGCTAATGACTTTCAACACAAATCATCTTTTGCCTGATTCAATCCTGCTTATTTGTATCTGATGGAATTTTATCTTGATAAAGATTTAATAATTACTTGTAGCAAGGCCCTATGCGTCCAATATGGCGCTATGGGGACTGATGATGTCGATGAACTCTGTTGAGCAACTGGCTCCTAAAATAATGTAACTCGGCACATAATTTCAGTACTATTTTTCATTGATAACTTGGATGATGGGGGTTAACTCACTGGAAAGTGTACCTGTTTAAGATGGCGCTGATAGCAACTTCCTCCTACAATCGTATGATGCAGCCAAATTACGAGCAGCAGTTGTATGAATGGCTGTGGGAGGTGATGTTAACTCTCAGGCTCCACCCAGCTGACCTGCCGATGCCCGTCATGCAGTTCACACAGCAGCTTCCCAATGAAGAGGAGTTACAAGGTATCATGCTGTTCCTGTTGTCTCCTCACTGAGTTTCTCTGTTTTCTAAGTGATTGGTCTGACTGTTACATTTCCCAGATCAGGCAGGAAACCCAGTAATTATAAACAAACACAGGAACCCAGGATGCCATCAGGGAGAAGAATTGACTCAAATCCCACTTTGAATTAATTTTGTATTTTAATTCCCTAAATTTTTTCAACATTTTTGGGTGAAAATATTGTCATTTGGAACTGTTGAAGTCGCATGCCACGTAGAGCTATGTTGGAAACTGTTAGAACATCTTGATCAGTCTTTATCCATCATGTTCCAACTTTGGAGTAGTCCAAAAATTTGGTTCAGCCGTAGCAAGTCACAACAAGACACTATGTTGGAAGATATCTTGGATCAAAATGCTTTGCTAAGAGAGTAATTTACCAGAGCTGTAGATAAAAATCCTTCATAATTTTTATAACTGAAGACAGCTGCAAAAAGATCTGTATTTTGTAATTGGCTGCCTACCAGAAAGTGAAAGCAAGGTGACATGACTCTGAGTTGAGACATTCTTTTCTTACATAGCAAGTGGAGAAGCAGGCCCTGGTTTTGCCAGCTTAGTGAAGTCGCTGTCAAAGGAAACATTGGAGCTTGCCAATGAGAGTTGCCTCGCAAGCATGACACATGCTATTAAGGCAGGTGGACAACTCGCATGCTACGCTGCCATCGCAATGACCACTATAGGTACCAGGTATGTACTGCATCTGCCATTACTTTTCTCTTATTTGCATGTGGAGGCACACCAAGCCTGCAAATTAGCGCCGGTCATCGGACATTTGTCCGGTAAATTTGAGGTTTTGACTGGCGAACGCTCAGTCTGGCCGGACACGCTGACCGGGATCTTCTGTTTACGATGTGAAATATAAAAATATATTTTCACTCAAGAAAGCCAAACGTGAAGGTGGACTTTTAAATATATGGCTGTAATGCATAACGGCTAAGTTTCATTTTGATTTGTTTTCATTTGCAGCTTGCGTTTCACGTCGTCTTAATGTCGCGCCGAATTGTAAACACGCCACTCCCGCCAATATTCATACAGTCCGGATTTCAAAAGCCGCGTGAAATGTCATTGATTTAAATTCAACAAAACTGCAATGTACTGTGGAAGCAACTAATGTACTGTTTTACAAATGCATGTTGTTTGTGTTTTCATTGGACTGATAAGATTTTATGAGCAGTTTTACGGCGAATTTTCAGGGACTCGAATTACATTCCTCGCGACTTCGTAAAGTTAACGTAATTCCGTATGCACAAACAAAAGCTAAAAGATTTCAGGATTTTGTACAAATGTATTTTGTTCGAATAGAATGGCAAAACTCTAAATCGAAAGCAACAGTATTGTCTAAGGGACCGATCGTTTATTACGTCCCAAGGGGGGGCGGTGGTTTTGGAGGGGGGGGGTACAATTTTAAAACAAGCCCCTTTTTGGGGGGTAAATTTTTCTCTGGTAAGAAACATGAGGGGGGTCAAATTTTATGACACAGCAACAGCAGTCTAGGGAATTTGACGTCAGTGATCTATCCCCGATCCCGTGGTTGGGGAAAAGGAAAGAATTTGACGCGATTTCAGGTCCGAGGGAAGGGTTGTTTGACATGGTCCTGGAGCCTAGCTTCGATCTTTTCGTGGTCTTTCAATCGTTATATTTGAAAAAAAAAAGATCGAAAATGCCAATCTACAAAGCCTGGGATGTAAAACGGGAGACGAGAAAGGCCGTAGCGGCTGGGAGCTTCAAAGAATTTGCTAAAGCAGGTGAGCTATTTTTGATATCAGAAATTCAATCTGACATGTACAGCAAGTGTCTTCAAAGAGGGTACGGTACGATAATATTTAGCTTAACTGACCTTTTCAAAGTTTATAATACATGCTATTTAAATCAGACCTCTGTTTTATACTGCGAGTCAAATCATTAACTTTTTGCTACAAAAATACAAAAAGATGTCTTTGTACTTGTTATTTTCGGCCCACGCTCATTTTAGGGATTCAAACAATAAACGAGAGAAAAGATAAATGAGATATTAAATAAAAAAGATAAAAAATCTGCTAAGGAAGGACAAAGAGGGGAGGGGGGGGGTACGTTTTTCAAACAAGTATTGGGAAGGGGGGTATAATTTTTACCTCCAACTTTTTTGGGGGGGTTCAGTTTTGAAACACTACACTTTTTTGAAAACCACCGCCCCCCCCTGGGACGTAATTAACGATCGGTCCCTAAACAGCATTGGGCAGCGTAATTACGCCAATTTTTGTTTTGTTCAAATTACAATGTAAATATTATTTACATAATTTGAACAAAAATGTATTCTTCCTCAGGTCACGACGCTTGATTCCAAAAATTCGATTGACATTCATTATTGATTTTAAAAATACTAAGGTAACACCAGCACCTTTAGTTTTTAAACGCTGTTTAATGTAAAAGAAGAAAATTTCATTGAATGAGACGAGTTTAATTATAATTATGCAACAGTGCATTTTCTGTTTAGTTGACAAAATCAATGTCCAATCGTCGTGGCAAAAAAAAAATGCTTTATGAAAGTGTGAAAAAGTTCATTTCAACCCATCTTAAACAATGTTTTTGTTCCAGTTTGTTTAAAATAAATATTGTACCTGGTAAAACATGTCGCATGTGTGAATTCTGCGATGGAGATTCTTTTCACGCTCCAGTGATTTTCTGTCGGCGATTCACTGCGCGGGAAAATACATGCGCACGTGAAAATTTTCGCTCCACTAAAGTTTTGCTTCACTTGCTCCACTCACGGAAAATTTCGCTGCAACAAAAGTTTCAAGTTCTCAATCCACTAAAATGGATTTTGCACCATTGAATCCAGAATCAGATCTTCAGTGTCTCGAGGAAAATCTCAACCCAAGTACCGTGGAGGAAATTGAAAGGCTTTATAAACAACTGTCAAACAAGTACGATGAAGCGGCCCGTTGGATCAAACGAAAGGGATATATTTAAAACCCAGAATTGTTGGAGAGGGATGTGCTTGGTCAAACACTCATTCCAGGTGATATAATTCTGGCAGAAGAAAATCCACGATGGCTTGCTTGCAAAACGACGGGAGATGGCGACTGTTTATTTAATTCCATGTCTCGTGTCCTGGTTGGCAATGAATCTCTGTGTTATATTCTTCGCTTGCTGACTGCTGTTGAACTCTACATCAACAGCAATTTCTACTGTAAGCATCCCGCCTTTCAAGAGTATGTAAATGCCGGTGTAATCAATGGTTATGATGAAGATACACTATTTACAATGTGCCTAACTGCGCAAGGAATCGCCGCGTGGAATGGAAACGATCGAAATTCAGCCATAAAAGAAGAGGCAAAGACATGTTCCAAGCAAAAAGAGTGGTGTGGTACATTCCACATAATGGCACTTGCTAGTGTTATAGGAAGGCCACTGTATTCAGTGTATCCATCGCAGGATCTCGAGTAAGAGAGTTTCTTCATAGAAAAATACTACCTCGCAGTGTGGAACAGGGCAACCAAGACGTTGTTTACATCATGTGGTCAAGAGATGGTACTCTTGATTCAGCTCCTGGGAGCTGGTACCAACCCAATCATTTTATTCCCATTGTCAAGGTCCCTCGACTTGCAGCTTCAAACTCAAGTATTCCTGGAGATTATCAAAGTGTTACCGAAACCAAACCTTCAGTTAGCAAAAAAAGTCCAAGCAAGGGGGGAATTATCACCAACTTTTTTTCAAAGAAGGTTGATGAGCAACCCCACAAGACGAACAAGAGGCCTTGTGTTCAGGCGAAACTGGAAAACTGTGTTGAAGACTCTAAAGGTGCAAAGACCAAAAGGTTGGATGACACTCCTGGAAGTGCAGACCCTGTGAAGCCTGAGCCTGTGAAGCCTGAGCCTGTGAAGACAGCACCTATAAGGAAGCTTACCTGTGCAACGGTTGAAAGGTGGAAGAGCCAAGACTTGGCTCAGTATGAGGCAGAATCATGGCTGATATATGATGACGAGAAGACTAGGAAAGGACAGTACTGTATTGCACTGAAATGCAATGCATGTATACAATTTGAGTCAATGATTAGGAATAGACCCAAGTTCTCAAGAGCATTTATTGATGGTTCAACCAACTTCAGACTTTCAAATGTGGTGGACCATGGCAAATCAGATACGCATAAAATAGCACTTTCCCTTTATAACAAGAAGCAAGGTCAATCACCAACAACTGAGAGCTTCATCAGCCAGCAAAATCAATCAAAGTTAAACTTAAGTCTTAATCCACAGCAGATTGAAGATCTAAAGAGGAAATTTGACATTTCATACTTCGTTGTTAAGGAAGAGCTACCACTCTGAAAGTATGAAAAAATCATAGCGCTGGAAAAAAGGCATGGAGTACCACATGGTTCTGTCTACTCCAACAGGGCAGCAGCAACCGAGTTTATCTCTTTTCAATCCAAAGAGGTGCTTACACAGCTCTCAAGAGATGTACTCAAATCCAAGTTCTACAGCATCCTGTTCGACTCTACCACTGATAAAACAGTGAGTGAACAGGAAGCTGTATTTGTATTATACTTTGAACCAGACCCAGCAGAACCACAGTTAAGTGGTGATCATGAACCAATGGTTAAAGTGAAGCTGGGATTCTTGTCAATAGAGAACTTAAAAAGTTCTACTGCTCAAGGTGTTGTGGATGGAATCAAAATGTCTCTCGAGAACTTGGGACTTCCAAATGTGGGGGAAATTCCACCTATACCAGTTGGTCTTGGAGGGGATGGGTGTAGCACTAACAGGGGTGAAACCAATGGTGTTCAAGCGTTGTTCAAGAGAGAATTCTCTTGGTTTTTGTTTGTATGGTGTGTAGCCCATCGGTTAGAGCTAGCCCTAAAGGATGCCCTAAGCACCACTTATTTTAAAAAGGTTGATGAAGTTCTACTGCGATTGTATTACTTGTATGAAAACAGTCCAAAGAAGCTTAGGGGTCTTAAAGAACTCCACCTGGCATACAAAGACACCTTCCAGTTCGTAGAGGGCTCTGTCAAACCAAAAAGAGCCTCAGGAACAAGATGGATTAGCCACAAACTTGCAGCTTTGAAACTTCTCGTCGACAAGTTTGGGCTGTTCATTCAGCACTTGGAAACATTAAGCTCAGACAGATCAGTTAAATCAAGTGACCAAGCCAAGTTGAAGGGATACATAAAACAATGGAAAAGTGCGAAGCTATTTGTGTATTCATGCTTTTTTGTTGATTTGTTGCAACCAGCAGCTGTCCTGTCCCAGGCATTTCAAGGAGAAGATGTTGATGCTGTAACAGTTGCATCTGCTTTGTGTAAGGTCAAGAAGCAGCTTAACAGTCTTCAGGACAGAGAAGCTGACAAACTTCAAACAGTAAGACACTACCTGGGCAATGTGGAGGCAAATGATGAGTATCAGGGTGTAAGGCTGTCAAATATTTCTCAAGCCGTTGCTCAGTTGAAAGAAGATTCCTCATTCTATGTGAATTTATTAAATCATGCTATAGAGGCTCGCCTAGGTGGCAGCAGTGAAATTGCCTCAATTGCTATTATCCTGAATTGTGAAGCATGGGATGCCAGTAGTAGTTGCAATGAATCCATGGATCAGATCATTTTGCACTATGTTTGCCACTTCCAAGAGCCCCTGAGACAGCAAGGACTCCAAGCTACATAACTGGAATTAGTTAATGAATGGCATGACATGCTTGATTACACTGTTCAGTATTTGTCACCTTCATCTCGACATTACCGAGCAACGTGGTTCAAACTTTTCCATTCTTCAAGGGTTGGAGAATGGGAGAACATCTTAATGTTGATTCATTTACTCTTCACACTACCTGTATCAAATGCAGCCGTGGAGAGAATGTTTAGTAACTTGGGAAGGGCGAAAACAGCAAAGAGATCATCACTCTCCCAAGGTACTCTTGAGAATATCTTGAGAATCCAAGCTGGAGGGCCACCACTGGAGAGCTATGACCCCTCCACAGCAGTTAATGACTGGGATAGAACAAAACGAAGACGACCCAACCAAAAGCCCAGGAAGGCATACAAGATGCGAAGATCAGCAAAAACTGTTGCATATGATGGCCCTGAAGATGTTCCTGAAGAGGATGCTGTTCTGGAGGGAAGTGTAGAAGATTCCGAAGATAATTCAAATTGCAGCCTTTTCAAGAGTGATGACGAGGAAGACAATTGAATAGACTGTATCCAGCTTACAAGCCTGTTTATATTTTGTAAGCAGAACCTCTTCAAACATTAAATTTAAAATACTGTTTTTAACACAACGGTCAGAAGACACTTCTAAAATAGTTTTATTACACTGAAACATATTGTTCTCTCAATTTTTTAATTAAGTGTGGGAATTTTTTTTGTCCGACCAGACTGGCTGCATGTCAGGTCAAACCTTGTCCCTGGCCTGACATATGACAGGCTTATAGAAAAAAATTATTTGCAGGCTTGCACACTGTTTTAGGTTTTTCAGAAAAGCGTAGCCATGCAACGCATGTTTGATGTATGATTAGGGTTGGGTTATGCAGCTCTCACAAGGTCTCAAATGAATGGCTCACTTAGTTGTTGTCAAAATAATCTAGGATACCCAGGCCCTATTCTGGCTTTACTTTGGTTCAGTAACATTTTGAACAGAGTTTCAGTGATGAGTAAAAAACATAAAAGTCCAAAACAAACTAGAGATGATTATTTATCTTCCCTCTAAATTTAATTATTAATTAATGTTGTTGATCATTTTGTGACAGCCGTGACTATTTCTTGAGTACTGGTTTGGGCCACTTGACAGTCATAGTGAATGAGAAGTGTTTTGATGCTGCTCTGAGGATTGTGGCAAATGCAATACCCTTGTTTTTTGGTTGCCCAGAGAAACTTACACAGGAAGCGAGGTAATGTTATAATGATTGTCTATATTTTGGACTGTCTCTTATACAATTGGCACGTTAATATTAAATGTAAAGGTAAGTCTCCATATGAGCCTAGTGGCCCATCAGGCCAGAGCTTATCCCAGCAGTTACCGCAGCAGTAAATTCGCCGGTATCCATTTATACACCTGGGTGGAGAGAGGCACTATGAGAGTAAAGTGTCTTGCCCAACGCAGCACCCCACCCAGGGCTTGAACCTAGGCCATTCGATCCGGAGTCCAGCGCACTAACCATTAGGCCACTTTTCCTCCCAGCAAGATCTCCTAATTGCTCTATCAGACAACCTTCTCATGACATGTGGAATATTTCATCTGTCATAACCCTCTTTTAATTTATTGAAAATGTCACAAATAATCGTGTGTCTATTATTTACAGGTTTGTGTCAGTGATTCATCGATTAAGCCAGCTGGACAGTGATAATGCAGGCTATGCAGAGAAACTTCTTCAAGCATCCACAGTGGGACAGTACTGTAAGAGACTGGTGGGAATCATACAGGTACAGAGTAAACAGAGAACTGTGTCCTTTGGCACACAGCTCTTTACACCCTGAGTTGCAGATAAAAGATGATAATTGCATATGAGTTTTACTTTCTGATGAATATGAGACAGAAGCAAATAGAAATCAAACTGGTTTCAAAAATTTCGAATCAAAATCAAAATTTACATGTAAACGACAAGATATACAGAACAATTGTTGTCTCTCAGTAATTATAATGCTGCTATTAGTGTAATGTTACTGTGGATGAGCCATGCATGGAAAACAATAATTCTAATTATTTTAAGGAAAAACATTAGTTATGTTTTGACTATAATGTGAGGCAATCTATTAAAGGAAAACTAACTAGTAGACATTTCAGGGGTCAATTCAGTAATCTTAAAAGTATAAGAAAATTAATGTTAATGTTGTCAATTTAACCTTTCCACTGTGTGATTTAAACTTCTATAATTATTGCTTGTGAAGCATGGAGCAGTACTTTCATGCTGTAAGGAAGAATGCCATACATTCGTTGGGGCATACAAATTGTTAATAGGACCTTCCTGTCAAACATTATTTTGTTATTGTTGAAACAATCTTCTCTGACCACCACAGAGCCATGTCCAGAAGTTTCAAGCTCCTGGTATGGTAGGCTCAGTCAGTGTTGTGGAGTTTTGGTTGCGCACTTTGTGTTCATTGCCAAACTGGTACAGGTTAGTGGTAGTACACAGAGCTGTGTGGGCGGTTCCTTTTTTGGGGGTAGAGGGGTGGTGAGGGGCTGAGACTGGAGGGGAAGGTGTTAAATTTCAACCAGAAGGGTTTCAAAACGTTAATGTTTCTATCCATCAGGCAATACTTTTGGGCATTAGTTTTGGAATTCTAAGGTACCCGACATGTGCACGTATTGTATTCAAAGAATCTCGGTCTCTTTTATTATTAATTTGATATGAATTCAGTGGATGAGAGCAATGGATCTAGTGGGTGTTGTTATTGAATTATAGTTACATAAATAGTTTACAACTACATTTTATGAAGGCAGTTCAGGAAAACTGAATTACTTTCATATGGACCTGTAGTCTTCAAAGACAAAGTTTGAGGTTTACTGTGTTTATCAGATTTTAGTTTGGATAAATGACCTTTGTGTGCCTTCTTTTCAGGGATGTTTGTGTGCAGTTTTTGCTTGATAACTTGATTAAAATTGCAGTAAGGATTGAAGGCAGCCTTTCTGTGATACAGAGTCACCTCATGGATGCTTACAAGGTATGAATGTGCACAACACGTGAAACGATCAGATGGAAAAACTTTTAAGAAGCTAGACAGTGTTTTATCAGTGCCTTAATTTGCAAACTGAGTTGGTGTCCCAATTGTACAAACCAACAAACCAAACTCAAACCAGCTCACCGAACCCAATAAAATCCAGCTTGTCTTTTCTGTCTTGTATGTATTGCCAACATTTATTCAATTCAATTACAACCTGTAAATTGCTTGATTATCCCCTTGCTGTTTTCAGCTCTCCTACTATCATTTTGATGTTAATTAACTGTTTCAGACCCAGACTTGAAATATCAATTTCCTTCACAAGGTGCACTTCTTTTAATATCAGTTCAAAGAATGTGGTAAAATATTATAGTCAAGTGGCCAACCCTTTTTTCCTTCTGAATTTTGTCAAGGTTATTCTCAAAGAAACTGGAAGCCAGGGTGTTATTGCCTCCATTGTCTCCTGGGTGACTTCTAGCAGTAACGCTCCTCCTGTTCTGTGGGACATTAAGGTGAGATAATAGAGAGCTAAATCAAAGACATTTTTGAGCCACGGACGGAAACCGGAAGGCGAATGTTTAAGGTTTTGGCGAGCTTCTACCTCCAAAAATAAGTTAGAAAGCCTTTATTTTAGCACTTACAAGTTGAATTTATGAACACAAAGCTGACAATAAGCACTTGAGACGAGAAGGTTCCATTTCTGGCTGCCGTCCGTGGCTCAAAGACGCCTGTGCTTAAGCTCTCCAATGTCGCATTTTTTCGAGGTTTCAAATTTGTTGCTCGTTACGAATCCATGAATCTGATTGGCAGTCTCTCCCGTCAGTGGCTACTACCTGGTGCATTTCTGTGGCAGATATGTGTCCAGGATTGAACGCTAATGAGATGCACGTTCTTTATGATAGGCATCACAAAATTTTCCACTTGTAGCGATTTTTCGAAAATCTCCAAAACTTCTCCAACGATTTTTTTGAAACTTTCACAACACATGCTTGATAATACAAAAAAATTAATTCCAGAGTTTTATTAACATTGATTTACTGGAACACGGCCAAATTAATCGATAAAGAAGGCGTTTGCACTGACCAAAAAGTTGTGTTAATGGTATTAGTTTCTTTACGTCAAATCTGATTCGCATAGAATTCAGTTTTAACTGATTTCGTGTTTTTCTGTTTATCGTTGCCATGGAAATATCGATTTTTCTATAAAATATATTAATATCAAACTTAAAAAAAACATCAATCCGATTCCAGAACATCTACTAAACAGCCAGTTGAAAATATTAGGTATGGTCCAGAAAAAACTGTATTGAGACACCTTAAACTAGGGAAAGTCGAACTCGAGAGAAAAATGTGGTTCCTCATTCATGTTAGAACTTTTTCTTTTCAAAATCTGAGTTGAGCTGAATGAAAAAATTACCTGTTATGCTACTGGCTGGGCTTTCAACTGAAAAACTTGGAGGCCATGATGAAATGACAGGAACCTTTTGTGAATATAGCAGGGCTGTGGGATACTGCAGAATATGCAACAACTTCTAGCCTCCTGTATTCTTCAAGGCATAGGCTGAATTAATGGTTTGAATGACATACTACTGTTGCTTGTTAACAGGCCACCCCAGATTACAGCTACTATGCTTACTGTGTTCTGTGTATGGAAACTCAGATGGAAATGAATTCTGGACTCTCTGTAGAAATGAGCAAAAGGTTGCTAAAAAAGCCCGATGCCACAGTCGATGCAGTGCTTAAGGTTAGACTGATGGTACTTTATAAAACCTTTAAATTCTTCGCAAGCAGGTTCTTGTACATTTAACATACTGATTCTGTATAAAAAATGTTTTGAATAATGTGATTATGTATCTGATTTTGGGCTCTTTGCAGCTTATAGACATATGATCAGTAGAAAATCCACCTTGCCCGTGAGCAAGCAAAACAAACGTCAAGCATGACTGGTTGAAGTTTTTTTGTTTTGGATGTCCCAGTACGCAGCTCGCTCACCAGCAAGGTGTTAGTTTGTATCATCTGACCATAACCTGCGAAGGGCCTATTCTCTTTACTATAAGTAATCTGAAAGAAAGGGAAGTAAAACTCAAAGGCCTTTCTGAACTTACAAAGAACACGTTTAATGATAAAATTCTTAAAAGAAGTTTTCTAGTTTTAAAAAAGTTAAGAAATTACAAGCTTTTGATTAACGCCCGTGAATTACTGGATCAACATGCTCCACTCAAGAAGAAAACTGTCACGGTCAGACCCCAGGTGCCTTGGTACTCAGAGGAGATCCGTGAGGCCAAGAGAGAGCGCAGGCGTGCTGAAAGGAGATGGAGGTCTACTGGGTCTCCTGCTGATTTTGAGTCATTTAAAAGGCACAAAAATCGTGTCACGCATTTGCTGAATGATGCTAAATCAACCTTCCTTGCTGAATTCATAGATCAGAATTCTGATAACCAAGGCAAGTTGTTTCGGGCCGTGAAAGGCCTTTTAGTAGAAAAGAATACACTATGCTTTTCAGACTATACGGATAAATCAGCACTTGCAAATGACTTGGGGAAGTACTTTGTGCAGAAAGTTACCCGGCTACGAAACGAGCTTGATCAATGTGATGTCCCGAATGATAACGGTACCAATAGTAACTTACCGACCCCACCAGTTATTGAGGCGTTTGCGCCGCTAAGCGAAGATGATGTGCGCATGCTCATCGCGAAATCTAAATCTACATCCTGTTGCCTCGATCCTATTCCCACGCCACTAGTAAAGTCCTGCATTGAGCCTCTTATTCCGGTGGTAACCAGGATAATTAACAACTCTTTGGAGTCAGGAATTTTTCCTGAGAAATGGAAAGAGGCCGTGGTCAAACCGTTGTTGAAGAAATCGGGCTTGGATCCAATATTTAAGAACTTGCGTCCTGTGAGCAATTTAGCCTACATTTCTAAGCTCGCTGAGCGAGCTGTATTCAATCAGACATACGACCACCTAGTCCGCTCAGGTCTTTATCCGCAATTGCAGTCTGCATATCGTCAATATCATAGTACAGAGACAGCGTTAGTCAAAGTTGCTAATGATATTCTTTTGAATATGAACTCGCAGCGCGTAACGCTACTCGTCCTCTTGGATTTAAGCGCTGCGTTTGACACAGTGGATCACGAGATTTTGCTAAGACGCTTGACTACGAGCTTTGGTATACGGGGGAAGGCTCTAGAGTGGTTTTCATCGTACTTGTCAGGGCGCAGCCAGCGCATTTTGTTCGATGGGGTTACATCAGACAATTTCGATCTGCGCTTCGGTGTTCCGCAGGGGAGCTGCCTAGGTCCGCTTCTCTTTGTTGTTTACGCCTCCAAGCTCTTCGAGATAGTACAAGCCCACGTGCCCGACGCCCACTGTTTCGCTGATGACACTCAGCTCTACCTTTCATTCAATCCGAATAGTCCAACAGATCAAGCTGAGGCCGTGTGTACAATGGAGAGATGTATCAGTGACTTAAGAAAATGGATGTACCAGGATAAGTTAAAGATAAATGATGATAAAACTGAATTTCTAATTATTGGATCTAGGCAACAAATGTTGAAAATTAATGATTGTACAATCCGTGTTGGCACGACAGATATCAAGCCTGTGTCTGAAGTGCGCAATCTAGGCTCCTGGTTTGACTGCAATTTTTCTATGTCGACTCATATCTCTAAGTCTTGTAGTGCAGCTTTTTTCTGGTTACACAATATTAAGCGAATTAGCAAATTTCTATCAAGAGATAAATTAGAAACGGTTTTGCACGCGTTCGTTACCAGTAGAATTGATTATTGTAATGGACTTCTCTATGGACTACCAGACTGTGAAATTGCTAAATTGCAGAGAGTGCAGAACGCTGCGGCTCGGCTGCTAACTTCGAGTCGCAAATATGATCATATTACGCCTGTTTTACAAGAATTACACTGGCTGCCAGTTAGATATAGAATTCATTTTAAAATTTTACTTTTAACTTTTAAGGCTCTCAATGGCATGGCGCCAGCTTATATTAGTGATTTAATTAATGTAAGAAAGCCCGCACGCTATTCACTGCGCTCTATAACTTCAGGCACGCTTCTTTTGCACCCAGCAGGGAAAATGAAGAAGTCGTTTGGTGACAGGTGTTTTAGTGTAGCTGCGCCTACACTTTGGAATGCGCTTCCAGCTTGCCTGCGGAATATTAGTTCTATTCTTATTTTTAAATCTCGTCTTAAAACATATCTTTTTAAATTAGCTTTTAGCCTTTAGATCTCGTTATTAATATGTATATATTCAGTATATTTTAATATTTTAAGGTTTTAATATTGTATATGTAATGCCTTTTTTTTTTTTTTTTAATATTTTAATGTTTTAATATTGTATATGTAATGCGCCTTTGATCATTTCCATGCTAAAAGGCGCACTATAAATTAATAAATTATTATTATTATTATTATTGCAATCTTTGTCAAGTGATGTCAAAGATTGCAGACTGGCAATGAAAAGCTTGTAACTTTTTTTGTAACCAGTGAACGTCTTTTAAGAATTTTAACCTGTCTTATCCTGGATACTCGCCCATTTTTTAACAAATCTAATTTTAAATATATTGTTCTTTGCTGTACAGAAAGTAGCAAAGACTATGAAACTAACACAGACGCCTCTTCTGTCCAACCTCTCCATCTATCGCTGGGCAAATCAAGCCATGGTTTCAGAAATGGATCATCCCATGTTGCCGCTGATCTGGCAACGCTTCTTTAGTCTTTACCTTCAGAGACCAGTCACTGAACCTGGGTGGGTAGTAGATAGGTTTTTCTTTCTTTCTTTCTTCCTTTTTTTTTTGGGGGGGGGGGGGGGGTGGGGAATTATTGTTGGTGATGTACACATGGTAGGCTGTCAATAGGACCATCTGCAAAGGGAAGAAGGAATTAAGAAGTCATGAGATACACTAGGTGTGTCATGTAGGATGCTAGTCCATCGCAGTACCAATTTCTTCTCCTGGGTGGAGCGGGGGAGATAATGTGACAGTTGAGTGTTTTGCCCAAAAACACAACATGTACAAGAGCAGTGGCCAGGAATCAAACCCCCAGCAGACGTTAACAATCAGTTCACTTTACCTCCGAGGTAAATACAGGTGTAATGGGATAATGAAGCATTTTGACTGAACATCAAATCTGTCCCTTTTTTCTTTAAGACTTGCTCAGCGGTCAGGTGTGGGCTATCGTTTCTTTGAGAGCCTAAGTTATGCTTCCATGTTGAAGAAAATGAAACAGCGACTACAAGCCACGGCGGAGCACCACAGGAATAAATCAGTGGAGACTGGGGCAGATCACGATGCAGTTACTGATGGAGACAGTGAAATAAGCAAGCAGTTTGAGCACACAAGAGCTTTGCATGAAAAACTGTCAGGGTATGTTCAGAAAAGGTTGCGCCACTGAAGTGATTCTGGTCCTGTTAGGAAAAAATATAGGGAAGGGGAGGGCCGGTGTGTGTGAGGGGGGGGGCGGGGGGGGGGGGGGGAGGGGAGGAGTGAATGTGCAGGAGAATGATACCCAGGAATTTAAGTGGCAGAGTAAATTGAAAGGGGGAAATTGAGAGATTTCAATATTTGTAGGGGTCATAGTCCTTTACCAGAGTATTTTCGGGGGTGAGTCATGCTTAATGGGGTATTTTTCGGTATGAACTTAATCCCATGTCTCATTTTTCTAAAGTTTCCTCTCTGGGGTTGGAAGATGTACAGGGTATTACAACTCCGATTGTCTAAACCTGTTTCCATGTTAGCAGTCCAACCTTCGTTTTTAAAGATGAGTAGCATCTCTGTAAAGACCTGTCAGCCAATGATTTTGCCTTCAACATTTAGCTGCAAGCACAGTTTTGCATAGCTTATATATAACACATTCATCCTGATGTGTCTTACATTTGATGTTTGTTATTCATTGCAGGTTTTATCAAACTCTTGTCTTGTGGCTGGATGAACCCAGGCTCCATGATCCTAGCCTGTACTTACCATCATTACCACCTCCTTATGATCCAGCGAGACTGGAAACCTTGCTCAAACCTGAACTGGTATGTGATCAGACAAATGTTAGCATCTTTTGAAGGCAAAAAATCCGGCAAAACAGACTAGTAAACACCCAAAGATTTACCAACTTGTATTGTCCAGTTGCCCGAATTCTGGGAAAGGCATGGCAGAAAAAGGGTCTTTTTTAATTCAACTACAGTACTGAGGTTAGGAAAATAAATTAAGATTGTTGTTGTTGTTGTTGGGAAAACTTCTACTTGCTTGTGACGTGAATTTCGCATTAAACCATTGTTAATTTATCCATGCCTTCTGTACAAATGCCACCAGTTGTCTGTAATTTTGTACGCTTAATAAAGGTGGTTTACTATACTTTTCGTCATTTTGCCAGGAACCTTGGAGTGACTTGCTTTTCATGAAGAAGATTGATATGGAGATAACGGAGTCTGTCCGTTGCTGGGTGAAGCACTCGCTGGGACCACAGAAGAAACCTGTAGAGGTTAAAGCGAGTGGACACTGGAATGACAGGAGTCCTGAAACAGGTAAAAACACAACTGGCAACAACAGGAAAATATTTCAGTTTCGTTCTTCCGAGTAATTCACATACTTAAGTTTATTTACTGCTATAAAAAGTGTAGCTTAATTCTTATAGCGAAACGAACTCAACCGGGACCACCCAACGTTTTTTAGCCAATCACAAGACAAAAGCTCAGAACAAAAGAATTGGAGTTCTCTGATGAAGGAAATCGAATTCTTTTGTTTTGAATTTCTGTGGTGATTGGCTAAAAAACGTTGGGTGGCCCCGGTTGAGTTCATTCACTGTAGGAGGGAGAGAGAGAGTGAGCGACGGACCATCTGAGGATCAGTCCATCGCAGGTTACTCCCTAGCATTATCAGCTCCTTCTAGCAGTTTGAAGGACCCGACCCGCTCGATGCAGAGTCCAGCTCACTAACCATTAGGCCACCGTGCTTCACGCTGATTGTCTGTAGTATGTCAGATGTATTATGTCAGATGTGCTCATATTTCTAGAGGTAGAGTTTGCATGAATTCTGGTTTCTGTGGGACAAAGCAAACTGTCTGTTATATACATTTGTCTGTATACAATATCTTGACAGCTTGCAAAATGGAAATAAGGCATTGATAACATTATGTTGGTTTGAGCAAGCCCTGAATGAAGGACACTATTACATCTCAATCAAGAGAAAATGACCAATGCAATGCAGTGAGCTGTTTGTACAGTTTAATATTAGCACTGCAAACATTAGACATATTGTGGTAAAGAACTTCATGTTTAGTTTCTGTTCCTTTTAAAGCTGCCTCAAGGATTATCAGAAGGATGAAAACACATCCTGCACCTCTGCCCCCTCCCCCTGTGAAAAGATTAGAACCTATCCTACCCCCCATGACAGATGCGACACTTATGAACAAGCAGAAGCTACTCAACATTGTCTATGGTCAGCTACAGGGAATTGTTACTCATGCAAGGTTTGTAAACTGTACCATGTTAGATTCATCATTACATTTCTGTGGAAACTATGTTCTGTAACTATGGAAACAAGAACTTGCCCTAAGCTTCTGGGTGTAATTTAAAAATTATGGCCTCATTCCACACAGAAGCCTTTCAGTCTTATCAGTGCCTCGCATACTCCTCGGCTGATACTAACGGTTGTTCCTACGTCTTCTTTGCAATAAATTTCATCATCCATGCAACGTTGTTTGTTATGCCTAACCATCATTACATCTTTCGTCTTAACAATATAGAAGCTTTTTCGTCTAAGTTTCGTACCTGTATGAAAACGTTTTTGTTATTCTTTCATCTTGCAGGAAGTTTTGTGGCCTTGTTGGTCATCACGTTTCCCTGGACATAGAATATGTCGAGTTAATACCCAAAATGTACTCAAATGAGATGTCCCAGGTAAAACGCCTACTATAATGTTTTTTTGGCGAACCTTTTCTACATGAGCACCAGGCTCGGGAAATTGTGAAACCACTCCTCACGCCGTCGACCTAAACAGTTCATTCGAGACAGGCTTTAGCAGATAATTTTCTTTAGAGTGGTGATAAGATAAGCACAAAAAAAGACTCACGACAAAGAAAAACGTGAGCTGAATTTATTTAAGACTGCTCACAGAGAACTGGACGCCAGCGCTGTTTTTTTCCATTAGAGCACTGTTTCATTTTACATTGATGTTTAAATTGTGGACACTGTAAATGAACAAAAACAAAAAAGAACTAGTAAGGGTCTCAGCTGGTGGGAGGCTGACCAGTTGATTATTGTGTTGTGCTCGGAATTACCCTGAACAAATACAGCCAGTTGAGCCTAGCGCTAAAAACACACTTGGCCACACCGCACTGAAAGGACATGTGACAGAGAGGTATTAAGCAAAGGTAAACATTCTATCTCTGCACAAAATCTTCATGTTATTAATTCCTATGAATCTGTGTGATTTATTTTCCTGCCTGCAGGTTGTGGTTCAAGTTCCTTGTCGCAGTAAGTTAGCAAATACCTCTGTGTGCCGCGGACCAGCCACTCTCACCATCAAGGTATAAATGACAGGATCAGACCAAGATTGAAACTCAAAATCTCCTTACTAAATCCTGTACTTTATTTTACGATATGAGTTCTGAGGTTTGGTTTGCCAGTTGTCTGTTTGATGATGTATCAATTTAGCCTAAGAAGAAAATAACTTTTGATCACTTTTGACAAGTAATAGAATTCCTCTGAAACGCCATTCTGGTATCGCTAACAAGAGCTTCGACTGTTCTTGTCAAATTGTTTTGTTAACAGTTCCTCGCTAAACATCCCAACGAGGTTGTAATCAGAAAGGTTGCTGATAATCGTCGTGAACAGGAACAAGTGGTACAGAACTTTATTCAGCCATGCTCTGCGCACTTGTGCGAGGCTGCTGCATATATTGAAAGCATTATCACGTGAGTATAGCTGCAGTAGTTGATATCTGTCACATGTATCATTTGTCCAATATTTCACCACCTTTGGTTTGATGTTGATGGAGCATTTGTCCATTATAAGTTTGATGTTGGTTCAATGTAGGTTCACCAAATTGAAATATTGGTTAGGAGAACTTGAAATCAGTATTGAGAAGTTAAAGTGTTGTTGATTGATGTTAAAACATTTTAAAACCGTTTTTTTAATCAGTCTTTGCTACCGATGTATTGTTTCTTGAACTCATTACAAATACGACAAAGATCATATTTTCTCGTTTCCAAGTCCTTTGCATCATTTTGTTAATATGATATACCCCTTTCATATTCATAATCAGTGTCTTCTAATTTATTTCTGGCGTCCCATTAAGAAATCTTATTCAAATTCAAATCCGTCTCTTTCTCTCTCCTCCTTCCAGTTCATTAGTAAACAACGCAAAATGTTCTTCAGAAAGGAAAGTACAAGGTATTGTAGTGTTCTGTTCATATGATGGGGTGGTGCAGTTGAATTTTGTGTTGAATTCATATTTGAGGCCTTTGGTACTGAATGGGCAACTAAGAAGAGCGTAATTAGTATAGATCGCGGCAGGGTGCAACAGTCTTTACTGCTTGACTTTTTTATTGCATCTTACGTTTATTTCAGAAATTATCAGTGACATCGGCACTGCCTTGTTCTACCATGTTACTGGAGTAATGGATGACAATGTAATGAATTACCAGCCAACTATGCAGTTCTTTACATCGTGTATTGACATACTGGGAAAGGTTAGTAATGAGCTTAGTTACACTATACCATTACCACTCAAGGAAATTTTGGATTAAATTCACTTTCACTTCCTGGCCAAAGCACATGGGGTGTGTATGTCAGGCATCTTTCCAGCTTGACACACTGGACCTGTTCTCACCATTATCTTATATTATTGTAGTTATATCTCCTGAATTTTTTTAGAACGCGATTTGTGGGGTTTCCTCACTGCACATTTTTCTCATGTGTATAGATTTTAGCTATATCCATGCACATCAGGCTTTAGGTTTTGTTTTGCGCCGCCAAAATGTCCTAGCCTGAGGATCTCTCTTCCAGATTGCTTCCTTGAACTTTACAATATAGTACATTTACTGGATCCGGGCGGCGAATCTGTCGCTGAAGCAGCTCGCTCAACTGCCAAGCTGTTGCTATGTCCTGTAGCTTTTATAAATACTGAACCTTCTAGATTACTACTGCCAAACAATACAAAGTCAAGGTTTCTCGATCGTAGTTCACTATTTGCTTACTGTAATTGTGTGTTTTAGGGGTGTATAATGAACATCCCAAACCAAACAATTTATTATTTGCTTACTGCAATTGTGTTGTGTAAGAGTTTTTAATGAACATCTTCAGCCAAACAGTTTTTTATTTGCTTACTATAATGGTATTTTTCAGGAATTTATCATGAATAACCCCAGACAAACAGAGCAGCTTTTGTCCGCCATCTTGGAACACTCTTCAGTATCGATGCAGTTAGTTACCTTTTTCAGTCCTAACGACAATGCTGACTCTTTCACTACCATGTATCGCCGAATTTTGGAGTCAACTGACGAGGATCTAGTTTTCTCTCTGCTCACTAAGGTGAAATCTCTTTATCACCGCCGTACCTTCCTGTGCCTAGTTTGTTTTTGTAGATTTGTTTTAATGATAATTAAATGCAAAATTCTCGTGCGTTTATTTCTTTGTAGTTTGAGTTACAAAAGTGGTTCTCGTCACCAAACAGCAATCTCATGGAGAGATCAGCTTTGACTTGTGCCGTGTTTGATGCACTCAACACTGTTGGTTATGAGCCTGATAGTAACAAGAGAGCACTTCTAGATGTGAGTTCACTTTGATCATCGTTATCGCCGTGCTTTTGTTGCTGTTTTTTTTAACTTTGTGTTATGCCCAATCTATCTAGCTATTGACCCAAACAACTGACAGACTGACCAGCCATCCCACCGACCCAGACCGAGCGACTGACCAACTGACCAACTGACTTGTGGATAAATTGATACACTTCTGTGCTCTCTGGACTATGTAACTGACTGACTTATTTTAAACTTACTATTAACATTTTTGCTTTATTTATCTTCTGATTGATTGATTGATTGATTGATTGATTGATTGATTGATTGATTGATTGATTGATTGACTGAGTGACTGACTGATTGATTGATTGATTGATTGATTGTTTGATTGATTGACTGACTATTGACTGATTGATTGATTGATTGATTGATTGATTGATTGATTGATTGATTGATTTGATATCCAGGTGTATCTGCGTCACCTGTCTACTGTCTTGATGTACAATTTTCCTGAACAGTACAGTGACGCGCTTAGACTTCTGTGTGAAGGTGAGTCGAGCACGCTTACTATTACACTGAAATCTCCACAGTTTTTGACATTTGTGCTGCAGCACGGTTAAACCTGGCTCTACAGACAGCTTCTTAATACGGACACTTTCTGAATCTGTCCCGTTAGCATTAACGGTGAGCGGGGGCAGCTCTCCGGCTGTTGTTATGTGTGTAGATATATATACTACTACTATGAAAGTCGCCATTGCAGCCTCGGGATACGTCACAAATAAACCTTGAATACTGTGTATTTTGTTGATCAGGCTTTCTTTTTATTTCCTTGTCAGGTTCTAGTAAGCGAACGCTTTGCCTTGATGTATGGAGCAGGTTTCTGTCCTGTATTGGTTGTGTTCCCGCAAATGATACTGAGAAACCGACCTTATCAAAGGAAGTGCTAGGAGACGAGCAGGTTAACACATTTTGTGTCTGTTGCTCGTAATCCAGTCTTAGATTATTGCATCACTTATGCTTTGTTATTAGAGCGGTTTTCAATTGAGTGTCGTAAACCCAAAACCAAAGTAATCACTCTGGCCAATCACAAAGGACACAGACAATCCAATGAACCAATCAGAACTCGAAGCAAATACACGTAGCCAGTACGAAGCGCGGGAAACGTGCGCGAGTGAGTCACGATTGGTTTTTGTTTTACTTCTGATTGGTTAAGAAAGTGGCGTGAGTTTTTTAAACCAATCACTAAGCATAGTAATGCAAAACCAAAGCAAACGCGAATTACTTTTTACGACTGTTTTTGCGTATGCAAAACGGGAGTTACGGATTGAGGGGCGATTTGAAGCCATCCTTCCTTCCTGCCTTCCTTCCTTCCTTCACTCCTTCAGTCGATCAGATGTAAACGAAAGGCCGTTGACAGATGGTTGGCAGACCTACATGTAACGCCACTCTCAGTTTGACGTTGCGGTTTATTAAGACCGATGACAGACCATTGTACTTTACGCGCTGATGGTTTTGTGTTTTGTTTCGATGAGTATGTGATGATAATTTGAAAATCGATTGTGAACATATTTTATTTTTCATTTTACCTTAAATCAGGTGTATGTTGTTTCTGCCCTATAGAAAAATCAACAGAATTTTCTTAAGTTTGCATGTGACGGTGAAAGCGAAATTGAAAGCGAAGTTTGTGTAATCGCTAGCTGACAGAAGATTATCAGTGTCACGCGACAAAGGTCAACCTAGCCGATTTCAAAATAAATTTTATGCGACGCTTAATCTTCACAGCAATCAAACCTGCTCATGGCACTATCAAAACACATTCCGGAAATTGAACGTCAATCGTAAACGCTGTACAGAGAAAAGAGTGTACACACGCTAGCATGAAAACACGCAAACAACACGCAAACTTGAATTTGTCTGCTTGGAACTTGCTTCTTTTACTCCCAATGCAAATCAAAATGAACTAGATGCTTAACTGCGTACGTGTGTACTCGGGCTTCTCTTTAAAAAATTAAGTTGGATCACGCTGTTTACATAACCTTACACGACAATAATTATAGTAAACATACTTCGCATTGCGAGATCTCATGTCTTTTCTCGCCATTGAATAATTGTTTACATTTCCCGTTTTCCGGTTGAGTAAATAGCTTTGTCTAAGATATCACAATCATCAAATGCCGAAATAACAACATTCTCTACATAGCCATCTACATACGACATGAAGTGCTGGACAAGAGCATATGCTGTTACAATAATTGAAACGATAAAAACAAAGCAAGATAAACCCAATGAAACCAATACTATAAAAGCAAAAATTGAAAGAAAGAATATAGTTACCCAAAAGCTGCTTGAAGCACTCATTTCGTTTTTCGTTTCTTCTTTTAGAGCGCAACTAAGCTTAAATATGGTGTCCATTGCATCTTCGAGAAGATTCTTGTGTTGATAAGGAAAACTCTGTTGCATGTCTGTAGTCCAGTTTTTCGCAATGCTTGAGTGCTCAACAGCGTCAGTTCCCGCAAGTATTGATGATTCTCTTAGCGTTTCAAACTCCATTATATAGATAGCTCACTATAAAATCTAGGCTTCTGATAAAGGTTTCACTCGGAAGAGTTCGCTCGTAAAGTTCTCTCGTATTAAAGTTCATGCACCTACCCGCTCCGAAGTAGTCATCGACATGTTTCAGTGTGGGTGTACAATCGATTTCGCGTTCTAGAAATCACACTAAATATTTCAACCTTTACAATCCTTGAGATTCCACCGAAAAGAGAGTCAAACGAGTAAAAACAACGTAAATCCGTATAGATCTTTACAAGTCATGCATGTATAACGGCCGGCAGCCGCTACTAGCTACTCGAGCGATCAAAGCTCAAAGTTGCAGAACGACAGATGCGCGGATCGATAAAAGCGATCATATATTTCCAAGCACGCATAAAAATACAGAGGAGAAAACAAGTTGCCTCCAAAGTTATGCAGATGTCCACGCAATCGAATTCAACCCAAAACTCGTTCCACGTGTCACCGACTCCATCACAAAATCAGACTTCGCGGCTCAAATTTACAATCATCGGCGGCGTACAAACGTTGTACAACTCAGCAAAGCCACTGGGAGCTGCGCTCAAAAAGCTAAGATTCTCGCTGTGACTGCAGAGTTTACTGTACTGACTGTAATCAACGCATTGCGAAAGATCTATTTTATCGAAAATACAAAAGGGTTTGACAGATGGTTGACAGACGTAACGCAACTCCTGTAGTTTCGGGTCTTTTGGCATGACAATTTCGTGTTCCGGTTTGTAACAGTCTAGGGTGCGAATGTAGACGTTTGTATAGCGCAATCGCTTTTATCAAACTGTCCAAGTACAAAATTCAAGTACAAAATTAGCGTTTAATAAAATTTATTTTTAATTCTGTTCATTTTGTTTGACCTTTGTTGTCGTTTGTAGCATACAGTATTTGACACCCATAATGTTCACTTTGCTGGAGATTACAGGCCACTCATTTGTTCCGCAACGAACCACAAAGGACAACCAGTTGCTGTGTCTTTATTTTATTTACCAAATAGGTTGATATTTTTGTGCTTGCTACTAATGGATCGGTGTAGAAGTTTTTACTAGAGTTATTTTCTCTAATCTGGACCCCGAACTCCACCGTTGTCAGGTGTGACGTATGATTTGTTTAAAGCGATGCACGCTAGACCGCGTTGCGATTTGATAAATCCTCATTTATTAATAATTCATTTTCCGAGTTCAGTAGCTCATTGCCACTTCCAAAAAAAACAGTCGTTGCACATAGTGCTTTTGATTACACTCAAGTGAAATTCGCTCCATTACGTCTCTTGGTGCTTTGCTTCTTCAGTAAATTATTATTGACAGTGTGGGGTTTTCTTCTATTTAAACGTTTAGGTTCTAGAAACTCTTGACTGGCTCACCAAGTACTTCAGCGATCAGCGAGCTGAGCTAGGAGGTCACGTGACTGGCGGCCTCTACACCATGTGGAGGCCGTACATCAAGCAGCTATCGTTTCTCCTGGGTTTCATGTGCCAACAGATTGTCGTTAGAAGAGCTGCAGTGGTCTTTGCTAACAGGGGCCAAGGACTAGATGCAGGTAAGGTGCCGTTGGTTTAGACCCTCAGCATACATCCCAGCCCTCCTATATTTCCTATTTTTCCTATTTATTTTATAGGATCCTATAAAACTCCTATAATTGGCCAAAAACTCCTATATTTCCTATAAATACAATGTACTGCTTAATTGATAAATATGAAAATAATTAAAGCAAGGGGTTCCAACAGTTCAGACTAAGTTTGTATTTAGTGTAGAGGTTTTATTATGTTGTCACTTGTCCAAACAGACACTAGCACACTGAATTGGTGTTCTCTTCTCAACTTTTGTTTGAGGTTACTGGCAGAATTTTAGATAATTTTACGTTTTAGAGACTCCTCAAGTTGGGAAGCCGTCTTAATACAGTTTACCACTGTTGAAGCCATCTCAATGTTGTTGTTGTTAAACACGTTTTTTCTGCTAAATGTAAATCATTCCAAATAATTACGTTGAGTCTTTTGGAGGTTGTAAGTGATT
Organism: Meandrina meandrites; assembly: GCA_963693305.1. NCBI lineage: Eukaryota > Metazoa > Cnidaria > Anthozoa > Scleractinia > Meandrinidae > Meandrina > Meandrina meandrites. The sequence continues at coordinate 41,167,434 of OY855905.1, read as the reverse complement.
ATTTGACTGTTGACAATGGCTGTTAACTTTCGCTTGTGAATCAATATTTTTAATTACAGGCCCGTAGCCAGGGGTGGTGCGACGGGTGCGTCTGCACCCCCCCATGAGCCTTGGAAGTCCGCTCCTTGTGAAAAAAGTATAAAAATAAATAAATAAATAAATAAATAAATAAATAAATAAATAAATAAATAAAGGGGAATGACATTTCTGTACTTCATCTATTTACATTTAATGGGTCCACCATTTGAAGATTCGTGTGGCATATTTTTGACCAAATTGTGTGATGATTCTAGGTTAATTTTAACGATACATTCTAACTAATGCCGTTCATAGTCAGCAAAACCACTCTGGCTGATTTATGTAATTACCATTTGACAACAAAATAAAGATATCTATCTTTTTCCAGTCTTCCTTTAAAAGAACTGCCGTCATTGTTAGTTAAATACAAGGTTCTGTTTCTAAAACTACGTTTTGAATTTAAAAATGTACCAGAATTATTGTCCTTGCAACGTTTACCTTTATATGGTTTGTTTCCTAACAAACTGTCTTCAAAACGCACGAAATGCGGCCTCAGATAACCCATTTTTTCAAAATTTTCTGGGGGGGGGAATACCCCCAGACCCCCCTACGAGCTTGCGCCTGCGGCGCTCGCCATTTCGCGCCAGAGGCGCTCATATGCACCCCCCAGCTAAAATCCTGGCTACAGGCCTGAATTAAAATTAGCACAGTCTTAGAGATGAATAAAACACTCATTAAATTGTTTTTCAACTGGCATAACATCTCTGTGAGGTCTGAAAATCCTCCTATAAAACTCCTATATTTTGTCCAAAAATCCTATAAAACCCCTATATTTTTGCTCCTGTGCTCCTATTTTTCCTATATATTTTTTGGGAAAATGGCTGGGATGTGTGACCCTGGCATATGGAGAGCTGGTGTGCCTGTGTGTTGGAACTCTGATTAATTTTTTAGTACCTTTATATGAAGGCAATGTCGCCTAGCAAGACAGGAACAATTGATCCTGTCTTGCACCTAGTTGATGGTTTTCTCTATCCTCATTACACGTCTGTTTGACAGTGTATTGACATAGTGAGGAGAAATTAGGTGTTGGTTATTTTTGTGTGTAAAGAGTTACCATTGTGCTTGTTGCGTTGTGTCTCCAGTGTTAACAGAGCTTTGGACGCTGATCTGTCGCGTGTTCGAACCATGGATTTGCTCACAAGAGTCTCCTATTCCAGGGTAAGATTTGCACACACGCAAACATTACCTCAGTTATTGTGAACGCGTCAGAATGTAGCGTTGTCAGGGTTGTCTATATTCCTAACAATAAACCTTGATGGACATTGTGTTTGCTCACAGTTATTGAGCAATCTAAGAAGTTGTAAGGAAAAAAAAATCTAAGACTGAAAAGAGATTGAAACCTTTGAGCAATTTACGACAGGTTTAGCAAACTAAAGCCGCAAACTGCCGCTCTCGTTGCGTGAGTCTGCTAAGAATGTGTCATATGTCAGCGGCTTTCCCGTACTTATGTAATATCAGCGCTTCTCGTACTGGGAAGTACCGCTGACTTGTAGAAACCTATTGTACGATTGTGGCATTTGTGGCATTACAACAAACATCTGATAAAAAATCAATACTAAAAAGACATGGCAGTATTGAACATAAGAGCACCTAAACATTGGTATTGTTAGGTCCGATAACTTGTTAAACCTGTTTTACTTGTTCCTCAGAAATGTTCCAGTGGCTCCTTGGAATGAAAGTGAAGTTCCTCAAGCATCAGATATGATTACCTTGTTTACTGATACATTGAATTGCCTGCAAACGCATTTAAATGGTAAGGTGCAGGCGAGGTGAAAGAAGTAACGGACGTGAAGTTTTACCCCTTGCCTTCCATTTCAATAATTCCAAGCTCCAATATTACATTTTTAGAAAAGTGATTTTATGAATTCCAGACTACACTACACATGCATCTCTCCGCGGCGTTTAACTTCTTATTTGTATCAAGTTCTCTTTCGAAACAGTAAGCTATTTTCTTCAGACTTGGAGGGCAACGCTAATTCCTTTCGAAATGAGTTTTTTAACCCACTACTTTCTCTTAGTTCAGGTATATTAAAGCCACCGGTTCGAGGGTTCATTTCCTGTGCATATAACTCAGAATAAAGTTTTATTTCTCGTTAGCTCCATACAGCGGTACATCAATGATGAACATGTTTTGGAATTTCTTCGTGTCGTCGCTAGCCAAGGAAGGTATACCTGATTACGTTCTGCGAGTTTATCGCTCCAAGTTCTTTCTTCTTCCGTGGCAGAGCTTTCTACCGACACTGCACAACATGGAACTCATGCAGGAGGTGTGTTCTAGCTCTACAATTCCTCTTTTCTGGCCTTCATTTATCTCTTGCAGTAATAACTGGGAGAATTTGTATAAGCAGCTAGACTGCCACCAACAGTTGAAATTGCATTTTTACATACTTATGAAAATAAAAAATTAGTCACTTGATATAAGTGTCGATGTCTTTAACACGGCTGTGCTAATTGGGTACACTGTAAACAAACAAACAAATATTGTAAATAGAACAGAAATTTGTTAAAAATTCCAGCTGGTAGGAGGCTTACCAGCTGGCAATTAACAAAGGGTGAAGGAGTTGAATTCGGGACCACCGAACACAAATCCATGCAGTGACAGGGAGGAGGATTTGAACCCAGGAATTACGGATTACAAGTCCAGCGCCCTAACCACTAGGCCACGCTGCCTCCTAACATCACACCATACCTACTGCAATAATTTCAAACCTTCCATAATGTTGTTTGTTCTCTTTTCGTTAGTTGTATGGTGTGTGCAAGAACAGCTTTAGGTTCCTTGGTCTTGTGTTTCCTCTAATGGATTGGAATAAAATCATTTCTGTCTACTGGTAAGTCAGTCTTCTTTGCAGCCGTTTTTTGGATTGTCACGTATATAAAATTAGTACATTTAATGGTACTTGTTCACCTTTGAATCTCTACCGCTTGTTCATTGTGTGGAGTGTGACTATTCTGACTACACTAGCACGAGACATTCAATGTGAAAGTTTATTGAGGATGCGTCAGTCAGTCATCTAATGCAAAAGATATCCTGATTGTATGGAGTGTAACTTGACTGTCAAAGAAATGCTAATGCAAGTTTGAAATAATGAAGAGATTCGCTTGGAATTTACAAATGTCAAGTTTTAGAACGGAGGGTTACTACAGGACCGGGAGAAGCACACCTCCCCTCCCTCTCCTCTCCTTCTCCCCCCCCCCCCCCCCCCCGGCACAAGGCAACAACTAACAACAAATGCGGCCCATACACAGTTGCTTATTGCACTATTTCTACGCAAACCATAAACTTCTCTTACCAGAGCGTTATAAAAGTTATTTGTAGAAACTCGAGTTGTCAAAACCCCTTCACTCGGCAAGAACTTACTGCATTGTTACGGAAGGATGAAAACTGTCTGGGAGTCCTTTTGTCGCGATGCACTTATGTTTTTGCCTTTACCAAAATAAAAACATATGTTCATCGATTACTCTACTGCTATTTGATTGAGTACAACAGAGACTCTTGTTTAACGGGAAAGAAACTAAAAATAATGGCAATTTGTATGAGTAGGGATTGATTTGACGTTAATTCTGCATTGTGTTTTCATTTCGTTTTTTAGTGAAAGCCAAACAGCTGAGGGTGTGACTCGTCTTCATTCATCTTTGTTTCATCTTCTCGTCATGTTTTCTAACGAGAAAAGCATCATGACTGTACAAGTGAGTGAATTGATTTTTCAAGGAAATAAGTAATCCCATCTCCCAGCATGGGCTGAATCCGCTTTTACAGGAAAGTAGTTTACCAAGCAAGTCGACCACGTGACAATTTTCAGCGTATTGTTGAGTACGGCGCTGGTGCTTTGTGTCTCGCGCGACTGTAGATTCGCGCGTGTCGTCCCTGCGAGTATTCCACGTATTTGCACACAACAACGGTAGTAGGGAACTCATGCAGAATATGCGGCTCTTTTTATCCTATTGTAATCCACACGCCCCGTCTGGAAATCAACTTCTTTCTTTTAGTTTTAAAGTTGACGGAGCAAGCGTGTGTTTTAAATAAAGTTTACCTACCTACCTACCTACCTACCTACCTACCTACCTACCTACCTACCTACCTACCTACCTACCTACCTACCTACCTACCTACCTACCTACCTACCTACCTACCTACCTACCTACCTACCTACCTACCTACCTACCTGCCTGCCTGCCTGCCTGCCTGCCTGCCTGCCTGCCTGCCTGCCTGCCTGCCTGCCTGCCTGCCTGCCTGCCTACCTACCTGCCTGCCTGCCTGCCTGCCTGCCTGCCTGCCTACGTACCTACCTACCTACCTACCTACCTACCTACCTACCTACCTACCTACCTACCTACCTGTATTAAAAGAACAGTTTGTCTTTTTTATTTATGTCCAAGCAGCAAAGCATCTTTAACGATTTAGAAAGAGGATAAAATTTTCCTTCTAATAAATGAGATACTGTTGGCTTATTTCCCTTTTCCTTTATTCATTTTTGTCCACAGGGTTCTAAGATGCCCGAGTTACTTCACAATGCGCTTGCATTTCCTTGGCATTACCTCGATGGAAGGTTTGTCTCTGCAACAAAGCTCTGCTGAATGATTTTTAAATCATTCGACACATATGAATATCCGGATTTAAAAATCCATATATCGAATGAGCCGTGCAACATTCTGACTACATGACTTCTTTCTCGGTGACAGTCTATCAGTTTTATTGTGTTGATGTATCTCCAAATTCTGACAACTGACATAAAAAAGGATTTGACAATTAATATTTTGAGTTCGGGAACTTCACTCCATTTTACGGACTTAGGCGTGTATTGCTTGTTTTTCCGGTCGAATTAACCGCGCACAAAAATAGAAATCGAAAAGAATTGTATCATACTAGCATATTCTTATATTTTGTAGGTCTTTCGAGCAAGTTGTGTCGTGGCAGGTTAATAACGGAACGGCAGAGTTTGTACTTGAGGAGAAATCCTTCATCTGGTATGCCTTGAGGTAAGTAGCAGAAACAACCACAGCTCTTTGTACAAAACCATATGTTAGGTTAGCAGGTAGCATTGTTTTTTTGTGCCTGCAGAATGAGCCGTCTAATTTGTTAGTGATGTTCAAAGTGAGCATCTACCGCAAGCTTTCACGCTGCTTGAAACTTGAAATAATGAAATTCGTGCCAACAGTTTGCAAAGAATTCCGTTGCGCTATTGCAAAGAAAACCTTTATACCGGTTTCCGTTACGTAATTCAAGTTTAGAGAGTAATTTTTATTCATTCACTGATCGAGGATTTCCAGCAGATACTTGACAGCACCCTTCAACGGGCCATTTCCGCAGTAAGACACCACTTCTCTGGAACCTCTATTTTCATTCGCCCGCTGTAAACACTACCTCTTCTGTTATTTAGGGCTAGGGGCATTGTTATGACCTGTTATCTATTGTTTTGAGAACCAATGAAGAAACTCGTTCCGAGAGGTAGTGGGCGACCCCATTTCCGAGTTGCCCTTTGCCTCGTTTTCAAAACGAGTCCTCGTGCAAAACCATTCAAATGAAAATGAGATTGATTTGCATGAAATGGACGTGCAGGTGAAACTCGTTTTCATATGAATGGTTTTGCACGAAGACTCGTTTTGACACAGAGGCAAAGGGTGACTCAGAAATGACCTATTAGCCTTGTGCACTCTTGACATAGTGTATCGTTCCAAATCAAGTGATTGTTTCTATTCAGGTTAATCAGAGCTGCCGCTGGAATCGTAGTCTCTGCGGACGGATCCATGCAACCTACACGTCCTGTAAGTGGAAATTAAAATATTCCCGCTTTGTATAGTTGGAAGGTTTGCCTTAACACTGTTGCACTGAAAATAACAGCAAAGTAATCTCACAGACGATCACTATTCCTTTTTAACCATTCAGCTCTCAGAGGCAGACATAACCGTGGCGGCCAACACGGAGAAACTCCCAAGGCCAAGTAGACTTTAAATAGGCCATTTCCGAGTTGCCCTTTGCCTCATTTTCAAAACAAGTCCTCGTGCGAAACCATACAGCTGAAAATGAGTTTGATTTGCATGAAAATGGACGGGCAGGTGAAGTTCATTTTCATATGTGAATGGTTTCACACGTAGACTCGTTTCGACACTGAGGCAAAAGTTAATTTGGAAATGGGCTATTGGGTTTTAGGTCTTAGTCGTACAGTTAAGAATGGATTAAACTATTACTTTTTTCTAAGACTACCTTCTAATTTACAGGACACTGCAGTAAAGCGTGCCTCCTACGTGCGCTGCGTAGCGAGTCTTCTCTCCAAGTGTTCAATGAACACGAAGCTCAAAGCCAAATCTTACGGTCCTGTCATCTTGTTTGTCCTCAAAGATATTCAGTCTGTTGCTGGGTCAGGTCAGTCACAAGGAGATAATATTGATCAAATATCAAATTCTCTCATCTAGTGCTATCATAAATACATAGAGACTAGTACGGAGAATTTATGTGCTGGTATTCCCTCAGGTGTGGACCCTGCAAGCACTGCATCGGAAGTGTGTCTGATGATGTCCGAAGCACTCAACCTCTTGAACAACTGCTCTCCCGTGGGGGATGTACTCAGTGTTACATTGGACTTTATATTACAGTTCATTCGGGACTCTTCGTGTACCATGCTCGTCTTAGCCTCAATCCCGGCAGCCTGCAGGACTCTCGCTAGTATTCAATTCATGGTCTCTGTTGTGGAGACTGGAATCGAGTCATTTTTCGCCAAGCATTCGCGTCCAAATCGTTCTGATTCTCAAACAGAAGCGGACGGAGGCTGGGGACAAGTGGTGCCCAGTGTGGCAGTCCCAGAGCTCGCGCTAGATGAGTTTGTTCAAGGTTGGTTTTTATTTTTTTTTGTTGTTTTATTTTTTGCGAAACTCTCAGTAGAACGTGAAGTTGGTCGTATGCGGCTAGAGCTTGTCTACATTCTTTGATATCGTCAACAGTGTACTTTTTAGCTCTGTTCTGTCATAGTTGATTTCACTCTGCGGTTTCTTTCCACTAAAATACGATATTTTCTCCAGCCATTTTGGCTAGTGGAAGCCCAAAACCTACTTGCCAAATCTACATTTTACTAGCCATTCTACTAGCCTATTATTATTATTATTATTATTATTATTATTATTATTATTATTATTATTATTATTATTATTATTATTATTATTATTATTATTATTATTATTATTATTATTATTATTATTATTATTATTATTATTACCTGAAGTCTCGAGACCTGGCTGTGGTATGCTCTCGTTTCTTTTTGGATTCTTGAATGACTTGCACAACTCTCCGAAGAAAAATATACATTTGAATGCAATGGAACGACACTCACTGTTATTTTCTTTCAGAGTGTATCAAACAAGGCGCTTTACTGACTCTTTACACAAGCATCCTACTGAAGTTATCCTCGTGTCAGAGCCCCGCCCAAGAAATGACTGTTCTAACTGAAATAGTCACGTGGTGTACGCATATGAAAGTCAGGTAAGAATCAAAGTTTAAAAACCCCGTGGGGGCCCCCGTGGGGCAGTAAAAGAGACACGCAAAAGATGAAAGCAAAAAGTTGAACGGACACAAAGTAAAAACTGTAACTATTTAACAAAACTTGTGCTATATTTTGGTTTGGAAAACAAACCTTCAGGGGCTAAAAGATCTGATGCAGGTCTGCAAAGAATTATATGCTGATTCTAACAAGTATTGGTCGTTATTTAGGCGTGAGTGGTGAAATATTTAGAGTGTAGAAACAAATTTTCTCGAGGTTTCCAGGCGAGTGTAGCTTGAAGCGTCTATCATGTTCTTGTCCCTTAACCCCAAACCAGTGTTTTTCACTTGTTAATAGGATGTCGACTTATTTTCGAATATCTTCGGAAGTGTTCCGATAAGCGCATTCCCTCTTGACCAGACACAGTTGAATGATACTGTAAAAGATTTTGTAAGGCTGAGCCGCCCATGGATGACCTTCTTTTTCATTAGTTAAGGCAACAGCAGAATCATCTTTCGTTATCTCTTGTTCGGAGCGAAAATTCGTGACTTCCCTGATGAAGTTTTAACTTCTTTTTCCTTTGCAGGCGCGAATTCGAATCCAGAGTTGTGTTGTTGTGGCACAAGATACTTCAGCTGTCTGTAAGACAGGTTTATTATGCGAGTGGACCGTTAAACGACCTCACAAAACAGCTCTCGTTCCTAGCGTCAAGCCTACATTCCTTAGGAGAAGACAAAGCCTCTACTGGCTTGTTAGGTGCCATTGGATTTGGCAAGAAATCTCAGCTTAGTGTGCAGTAAGTATGAGTACAGACGAGTCAACTGCCTGTTCGAAATCAGTCGTTCAATCAGCCCTTCTTTGTACGAAAGCGATTCTCGCCAACATTGAATAGAAGCGCTGGGCGAGACCTAGGGCTGAATGCAAACATCGGTTGGACATTATTTCGCGCCCTTTTCGTAGGTCTCAGTAAAATGGTTTTGTGCTTCAAAAAATTGTTATAAAGATTATGATAAGTAGTACAGTTACAATATTTTATATGATCATTTCGTGCAATCCTGTATAACATATCTGACGGATTAAAAGTCTAAAAGTCACTTGCGATGTGAATCGCGACACTGCTAGTCTTTATCAGGCGATAAGGTCGACTGGTTACGCGTAGTCCATAAAGCACGACGCTCCACTGTGACTGGCTAGTTTTCATCAGGCTATTTCCTGTCATTCCTCGGTAATAAAACCAAGTAATTGAGTTTCATTCCTCTTTTTTGTGCCTCCTTCCAGATTCCGATTTATGTGCAGGGCATTAGAAACATTTCTTTTAGCGCAGATGCCGTCTAACTCACTTCTGAGACTGGAACCTAGAGCGCCAGGATATGTTCGAGAACCAAAAAGGGTATGTACGTTCCTTCCTGTTATCACTGAGAAGTGCTTAATAAACCCTTTAAGTCCCAAGAGTGACCAACCTCAAACCTCTCCTTACAATATCAATACCTCATCAAGAGAAAAGGTTATGAGAATTAATAAAATGATCATCAAAGGGAAATTACTTTGATCTTTTAACAAATTCTCCCAACTCATAGTATAAGAAAATGTATTGAGATCAGACAGGAGAATTTGTATGTTGATATTGGGGCTTAAAGGGTTAAAGAAACCCGGCTCAAAACTGATATTCATCCTCCTTACCGAATCACTCTGTAATCGTTCTGTTGTCAACAAATGCTTAATTTTAACAGCATTTTGAATGGGAGCTTTCCAAGAATTAGCCAAATGTTTGTTTGTAATTTTGTCGAGTTTTACAAGTTTAAATCTGATAGGTCTTCATCAAGACTCGTAAACTAATTTTTGACACATTTTCATACGACAGGCCGATTTTTCGTTCAGACTGATCGACGGTTGATTAATTCTGGGTTTTTTTTAACGTTTTAATTTTTTTTTTTTACATTTTAGACCAAACAGTTAGCGCCTGGTGGACGCATTGTCTCATCTACCGCTGAAGCCGAACAAGCTCTGAGTAATTTGGAATCTCTTCGTGTCAACAAGCAGTACTCGAGTCTAGCAGAGAACATCATAGAAGCTCATACATTTATAGCTAATCCACTACATTCTCTCATGGAAGGACCGCAGTTTGTAGTAAAACTTGTCCGACAGCTTTTTCCGAACGACAGAGCACTGGCGATCGTCGCATAGCGTGGACATGAAATTTGTATAATTATAAAATAGATGTATAGTTCCTAAATTATATATTTCGAATTACATAACAAGTATCAGATGAAATAACCGGGTTCCCTGAACTGGAATAGTCGGACCCCACCCCTCCCTCTATCAAAAAGGATAAAATGGACAATTTAGGGAAATGATTGCTGTTCAACTTTAATATAATGTTCAATTATCACAGAGAACGTTTTATATTTATACGGTGTTTCGCTTAATAAGAACATTTAAATCTAACATGCGGTACAATCAGGTTATTGTTTGGCTCTGAACACAGAGCAGTTTTCAATTGAGTGTCGTAAAACTAAAACCAAAGTAATCTCTCTGGCCAATCACAAAGGACACAGACAATCCAATGAACCAATCAAAACTCGGAGCAAATACATGTAGCCGTCGTAAAGCGCGGGAAAAAGTGTCTGAGCGAATCATGATTGGTTTTGGTTTTAGTTCTGATTGGTTTAGAAAACGGCGCGAGTTTTTTTTTAGCCTATGACCATGACCTCTAAGTTTAGTAATTTTAAACCAGAGCAAATGTCTATTACTTTCGACACAAATGAAATCGCTCAAGGAAAGGAAAAGAGGTCTTCCCACTTTTATCTATAAACCACGAGGAAGACAAGCCTCATAGGGACAGACCATCAGAGGCGTCACGTGACGTCCAACCTGGAAAGGATGGTAATGACAACTAGTTTATCTCCCATTCTTCCCAGACTCCAATAGTCAAACACAAAATTCCAATCAATGAAAAAGACTGTATGACGGTCGTCACACAAGCTTTTCTCGTAGGGGAGTAAAGATTGCGTGACGGAATCAAATAAAACTACTAGCATATAGGATAGTATGAGAGCTGTTTTAAGGAAACAATTTATTAAACGCCTTAAATCTGGCATGTTTATTAAATTTACTTCCGATGTCTTTCCTGGTAACAGAAATATGGGAAAAGGTTTATTTCTCTGTTGATCACTAAATGGGATTCTCGCAGGTAAATTTTTGCTAGTACTACCGATGATTTTGTATTGAGTTGGGATCGAGAAACGATTACAACCGTAATTTCTAAGAGCGAAGGACAGAACGAACGCGACCTACCTGTCGAGTATCCCATCTAGTTAGACAGCTTTTTTCTCCTTAGCTCGGAGAATAAAAACGCCCGTACCAGCAGGGTTTCAGATGCGTTTTTGAGGCGAGATGTGAACAAGGAACTACAACGGGAAGAAGTTTTCTGTTAATCGAGAGATTAGGCATGACGTTTGTTTTCCCGCGAACGGCAAAAATTCCACTTCTGCTGTCTGCGGTTTGGCGATTGTAAGCGGAAATGAGTAGGTTTGTGTTTGTCGTGAATGTGTGATTTCTTCCCTATTTTTTTCTGAGGTTTTTATTTTAGAACTCGATAGAAAGGTAAAAAATTGAAAGGCAAGTTTGCGTTTGCCGTATAACGTCATGTTTTAAAAGCTCTCTAATCTTTCGGGTTAAGTCGGGTTTTTGACCTGAGACCTCTCTTAACATTGTCTTCCACTTTAGTAGCATACAATGGGGAGAGCTGGCTCATTTCATTAAAATCTGACCGAGGAAAAAAATCAAATTCTCCCTGAATTCCTCGACAAAACATACTCGCATCATCTCATGATAAAACCAGGGGATTTTAATCATAAAAAATGAGTTAAACAAATTACTTCCATAAATATAACAAGTATGGAGAAACAATCAGTCAAACAGCTGAAGGCCCTTGCCAGGGAGAAAGGTATCAAAGGTTATTACAGAATGCGTAAAGCGGAGCTGATTGAGGCGTTAGAGGAGGAGAGTGAGATTTTTTACTCGGCGAATGACCAATTTATACCGGAGGTCGATATCCCTATTCCCGCACCATCGAGAGTAACGCAGATGAGGAATCTTGCCTCAGACTCACTAACTTTGGCTGCGGAAGCCAACTTCGATACAGCAGAGTACCCTTTCCAATAACCCTCCGGACTGTAGTAAATCTTTCTCATAACGTTAGTTTTCTCGTTAACCATTTAAAAATAATCTTTCTCTCTTTTAAAATGTCGCACGCTATCGCAGAGATTATCAATCCTAACCGAGTACCGAGAGAACCGTTCGGCCTAAAGGCGGAGTCATCTCTTAACAGGATCACATTTAATCCCTCATCAGCGAATCCCGGTGAGACCATTACCGTAAACATTCCCAAACTGTCAGAAAACGTGGTCATCGTTCCGGGAAGTGTTAAACTTCTCTTTGACATGAAAGTCGGTGGTCATGCAAACAACACCCTCGTGAATAACGTCGGTCGAAACCTCGTTAAACAGCTCAAGGTCTCTTTCGGTGGTGAGACACTTCAGACCACAGAGAGATACGATCTCTTTCAGACCTACCATGACCTCTTTCTCGAGGATAGAGATGACAGATTAAAACAGGGAATCTCATCCGAGAATATGAGAAAACTTCGTACACCTGGAGGGGATAAAAGCACAACTGACGCAAAAGAGGTCGCCCTCGCCACAGTTCACAACACCAAATACGTTATACCTCTCGACCATCCCGTACTGAGTGATCACGGAGCTCTCTATCCGAAGGCTCTTCCTCATCCTCTGCTGTTCGAGATCACTCTTCCGAAGGTCGATCAGATATTAAATCATGATAAAAAAGAGAAGGAGAAAACACCGACCTATAAATTGACTAACCTTGAGTTGGAGTATCGCTGCATCACGAGTGAATACTTGTCTAGTGAGGCCGCCTCTTCCTATAAGGTCGGAAAAGGATTCTACTACGAGAACGTAATCCTTCACAAAAGTTTTCCCATCCCAAAACCGGACGACAGCATAATTAACGAGCACGTCAATCTTCCGAGAAAGTCGATGACGGGTATACTCTGTCTGTTTGAAGAGGATTATAAAGAGGGAGAACGAGACTCTGAGAAGTTTGTCAATCCTGACATTAAATCGATCAACATCAACATTGACGGTATGCCAAACCGACTCTTCTCAAAGGGGATGATTCCGTCTGACTTTTGGGAATCGATCAAGAGACGAATGGGCGGTTCAGGAAAGGTGAAGGAAGAGGATTTCTACACAGACAAGTTCGCTCTCTGGATCGATTTGAGAACCTTCTATGACAACGGTATTCACGGAGGAGGTCTTCACATAAACACAACACGAGACGGAGTGAAACTTGAGATCAAGAGGAAGGTCGGTGGAACGGGAAAAATCCAATGTCATATGTTCGTGGTCGCTGACGCGTTTATGGAGATCATGAACACAGAGTTGAAGTCGATCCTGTATTAAAAAAATCCCTCGCTTAATAAATAAATGAATGAGTTACGAGATAAGATTCCCTTTAACATGATAATCACAGGACCGACAAACTGCGGGAAGACAGAGTACCTAATAGAGAAGTTACGAGGACCCTTCCGCAAGGTATTTGAGTACATTGTTCTGATCTGCCCGACATATGCGAAGAACAGGACCTACCGAGGGTTTGCCCAAGGTGATAAACGCTTCTTCATCCTCTCTCCGGATTCGAGTAACAGTGAAGAGATTAACGACCTTCTCATAACCGTGTCAGATCTCTTCTCCGGAACGAACACCCTGATCATTCTTGACGACTGCGCCGTCTCAAAAGACTTGAAGAATCGATCTAATAAATTTATCGACCTCGCTTTCTCGGGAAGACACGACGGATTGAGTGTATGGGTGGTAACACAGCAGTTGACCTCGATAGCGAAACCCTTCCGAGAGAACGTCGCATGCGTGGTCGCTTTTCACAATCCCTCTCAGGTCGGAATGAAGACCCTGTTCGATGATTACGGAGGAGAACTTGACACGGAGACGAAGAGAGTATTTCTTAAACTGTTAAAAACAGAGAGATACGCTCGACTCTGTCTCTGCCTCAGATATCCGTTTGAGTGTTATCTCGAAATACCGACTTAGTAATTTAAAGGTTTCACAAATCATATTCATGATGGCGAACGTTGAAGATTATATCGATGATATAACAGAGGTTAAAGAGGATAAGACCCTCGATGAGGAGGACGATCTCGAAGTGAGGAGAGAATCACTCGCGATACTCGCATCTCTCGGATCGACAGAGGAGTTTCTCGGTAAAGCGATGTCCCTCGGAGATATTAAGAGACTATCACCGAAACAGGTGGAGAAGTACTTTAATCGTTATAAGACTGTCATGGGTAAGAGAGTGACCGGTGGTCTGGTAGAGTCAGCCATCTCCGCGGCCTCAGTTCTTATCTCTTACGTCATTCCCGTGGATGATGTGGAGGCTCTGAATGAAGACTTGAAGAACGATGATCTCGTTAAACGTGAACTGAGTAACTTTGCAGGAATGTTGGTACTCAAGGGAGGAAGATTGGTAGCGTTAGCTAGCGGACTCTTCAAGGTCGCTAAGCACGTAAAGTTAAGACCCTCTGAGGAGAATTCTAACAAAAATCAAGAGAATGAAGAAGACTCTTAATAGTGACTGAATAATATGTTAAGCTTAACTTAAGTAGGCAGTTAAGCTTAGCTTAAACATTTCTTAATAGTTAACTAAAGATGTCATTCGGAGTATATGAAGAGAAGTGTAGAAAGATATTTCAAGAGTTATTCAAAAAAGAGTTCAAATCGGTGAGACCCGATTGGTTGAAGAATCCTTGCACTTATCAGAACCTCGAGTTAGACGGTTATAACCCTGACATAGTCACCAATGGTTTAGCATTTGAGTACGACGGTGTTCAGCACTCTAGGTTCACTCCCCTCTTTCACTCATGTGCGGAAGATTTCGAGTATCAAGTGATAAAAGACTCTTTGAAGGATGAGATGTGCAGAGATGAAGGAGTTCTCTTGATAAGAATCCCTCACTACATTCCTTATTGGCATCTCAAGCCTTTCATTATCGGTAAATTGGTAATGAAGGGTGTGAAGATTGACTAATCAGTATGTAGAAAAATGATTCAAAGAATTCGCATTCACTTATTAAATAAAATGTCTCAAGAGAATGCACGTTACGTTGAACACAGAGTGAACATCCCTGATGAACAGAGAGAAAAGTTGCTCTCTGCCATTTGTGATATGGAAGCTGTATCCATAAGATTCCGATATGAGGATCTTTCTGGAGGTAATGATCTCATCGCTTTCACAGAGCAAGGCTCTAAAATAATCACAATCGCTTTCGAGAAAGGAAGGGAAGTGATAATAAATATGAGTAAGGATCAGGTGCAGAAACACGGGGCTTTTATGGATGAGGATGATCTTATATTTTTACCAGTGTAAACTCTTAAGCTTAACTATCTAAACCTGTTTAAAGACATCTTCTGACATTACTAAAACATGTCAGAAGATGTTGAGCAGATCACAAAGACCCCTATTGAGAGTAATGTTAAAACAAAAGAGAAAGATCCCAAGAAGGTCGCCGCAGGAAAGAGACTCGCCGAGTATAATAAACGGGCGAAAGAGGCGTTGAAAGAGAAGATGAGACGTGATGCTGAGAAGGAAGAGGAGAGAGAAACGGGTGAATCTGCTGAAGCAGAGCAAGGCTCTCGAATGGGGGGTTGGATTCCCGAGATCTCTTTCACAACCGCGATCTCTCTTGTCGGTATCGGTTTAACTGCGATCAATATGTATATGAGTTATAGAAAAGACGATCCTCCCCAGGTAAGATTACCGGAATCACCCCCTGTGATAGAAAGACCTCAACCCTCAAAGATTCCCGTACCCAAGATGGGGATGTATTAAAGATTTAAAGATATGCTATCACAGAATAATGTCGAAAGAGAAGATCTTCAAGATGAGTTATGACGCCTCTGTTCTTATAGGTATCTCCTCAGGTTTCGGTTACTTTGTTAATCTGTACGATCCATCAGACAGCGTGATCGATTACCTTAAATGGGTAGGAATCCTGTCCGGTAGCATCTATTTAAAAGATTATATGCAGAGAGAGGAGATTTTGAAGAGGATCGATTCCCTTAACTCAAAGAAGGGATCAATCGAGAGTAAGGTTAAGGCAAAGAATCTCGATCTCAAATTGAAGAGAATCGTAAACCTTGCCAATCCCGTCGGTGATAGAGACGCTGTTAACAAGAGTTATGTCGACGAGAAGGTTATCAGGAAGGGAGATCTTGACATGGGAGGAGATTCGATACATAACCTTAAGACCCCGGAACCTGAAGACATCAGTCACGCTGCGAACATCAATTATGTTAACAAAACCGTCAGCGATAGCAACGCCACTATACAGACCCAATATCGAGATCACGTCTCTGAGAGATTTGATTACACCGTCGACAAAGAGATGGAGAACGATTTCAAATACGTTTTGGAGGGAAACCACGGGGATGAGTTCGTTGACGAACTAAACATTAAAGGAATGGGAGTGATCACAAGTAAGGATTTCCACCCCATCAACAAGAAGACGTTTCATTTTGACCTCAAATTCAAAAAAGATCATTTCAAGAGCAGCTTCGCTGTCAACCTCCGTTACGCTCCTAAATCTTATAAGTACACGGTCGTGTGCGAAATGTTTTGGGACGATAGTGTAACGAGTTCTATCGAATTAGCCACACTGAGAGCCTCCTCTTTAAACACTTCTGAGGTCATATTTGCACAGCAATCGAACGTTTTTGAGAACCACGTGAGAACTTTAGTAAGAACCCAAAGGATTTTCAGTTGGAATCCTGATAAATTAGTCTTTGACATAGTGATAAAGTACAGATCGGGGGTCGTTTATCCTCAAAAATTACCCGTTTACATCGTGTTTTACGGAAGTAAAGGGTTCTTTAACAACGTTCCCACATCTGTTTGGAACTCTTGGAGAGTGTTTGATCAAGGAAACGTTTCGATGCAGAAGGATTTAATACTCTATCAAGACCCTACCGTCGATAAAGGAGCGGCAACAAAAAAATACGTCGACGATAACATTACAAGTATGATGAAAAAAATCTTTTATAAAGGTTATCTCTTACATAACAATGAAAACGTAGTCAAATTTTATGCAAACGGAACGAGTGATCATACAAAGTACGTTAGACAGAGCGATCCCTCCGATTTCATCGTGAATGCCGCTAATGAAGAGGTTATCTTAATCAAGAATCCGGGAGTTTACTCTATCTCTCTTATCGATGGATTAAAGACCCCTGATGAGGAAGACGATAACGGAACTGTTCAGTTCATACTGAATCCCGCACCCTTCCTGAGTCTGAGCGATAATATCAACATCACGGTACCCAACACAAGCAAGGGTTGGAAAACGTATAATTTTATCTCCGTTTTAGATATTTACAAAGACACCGCATTAAAGATACAGACCTCAGATGCCAGAACCATCTTTGACGGTATGGGTACAGGAAATAAGAAGTACGGTATGATACTTATAAAAAAGATCGATTAAAGATTTACTTACCTATTTAAAATGTTGGATAAAGTCGTGATGTGGAGAAGTCTATTTATCACAGGAATTCTTTTAGAAGCCATCATTTATTTAATGTCACCAAAAGAGAACTGTGTCTGTGGAGTTACGATACCTGAAGGCGGAGGAGTGTGTGATT
The DNA here is from genome assembly GCA_963693305.1 of Meandrina meandrites. Lineage (NCBI taxonomy): Eukaryota > Metazoa > Cnidaria > Anthozoa > Scleractinia > Meandrinidae > Meandrina > Meandrina meandrites. The sequence continues at coordinate 41,150,157 of OY855905.1, read as the reverse complement.
GCGGAGAGTATAATCACCGAATGATCGACCTTCGGTGGAGAGAAGAAGAGTTGAAGAGAATCGAAGATGAGAAGAGTAAAGGAAATTCTTACGACACATTCTTGTGAGATTTGTTTAAAGATAATCTCTGAAGAGTAAAAATGTCAGAGAATAAACTTGTGAAGACCGTCACTGATGCATCCGTTCTGATCGGCCTCTCCGCAGGAGTCGGATACATTGCGAAGAAGGCTATGAAAGAATCGTTTATAAACGACCCATCATCCAGCATTGTCAACTACGGTAAATGGGTCGCCGTTCTGTCAGGAAGTATGTACTTGAAAGATTATCTTGAGAAACAGAAGATTCTTCCCTCTTAATAAGATAAAGGTTTATCTATTTTCATTCATATTAAAGGTTTCACCAATAATATTCATATGGCAACAATAGCGTTAATGATCGGAGGAGCCGTGTTGAACGCGACAGCTTTTGTCGGGGGATCTTATTTAGCAAAGTATCTGAGCGGATCACATACGGACACGGAGAGAATTAGACACGATAAGGCTTTAGAGAAGTACCAAAGAGACTACGCAGCTTACCAAGAGAAGAGACAGAGACTGTTGGATTGGTATAATCAGCAGAGGGATGAGGAGCATCAGGCTTCGCAGAATCTCTCGAACACTGACGAGGCTTTCAAACTCTACTCTCAGACACATCCGGATTACTCTCTTCAAGAACCCCGACTCTCTGATTACTACAGACCGAGTGATGACCAGAGAATGGGTGAGATGGCCTACGTCGGGGGAGGGATGTTGGCGTTGGGTTATTTGGCTAGTAGATTTTTGTAAAGCAATTTAAAAGATTCTTTACTTGATAAGTAAAGAATCATGGAATATGACCCGACAGAGACTGACAATCCTTTTGAACCGGTCGATCCCGGTGATGACGATGATGAGGGAGAGATGATACCTATGACCTCCACATCGAGAAGAGATAGAGGTTTTGATAATCGCAATTATGAAGAGACCTCTTTTATCGATGAGAACACTCCTCTGATACGAAGAGAGGAGAGGAGAGATGACGCTTGGGAAAGAATCCGAGAGAAGTATCCGAAAGTCAATCCTGCCAACTCCTCTTTCACATCTGACATAGATGAGTATGATCGAGTGGTCGTGAGAATGAAAAGAAAGGGAGGTAAGAGTTACCCTCTTTTTAAACCGGATGGTGAACTTAACGAAAAATTACCGAAGACCATAAAAGAGAGTTTAGGACCGACCGCAGAGAAGGTTATTGAGACCAATAAGAGAGGGATAACAAGGAGTATAGAGAAAGAGAAGGAGCTCGAATCCTCTCTTAAAGATGCCGGGCCCAGTCAGAGAGAGAACATCGTTCGAGACATCGAACAGCAGAGAGATGAGAGAGAGAGTATGGAGAGGGAGAACGAAGCGATAGAGGAACGCATGTCAATCAGAGATAGAGTCAAAGCGATCTTTAAAAAGTACGGTTTCACGGTGTTCGCTGTTCTATCAGCGGTGGGTGCAGTGATCGGTGTGATCGTATCCAATCTGAAGAGCGGTCTTTCAAAACTCGGTAAAGGTATCGGTAAGGGTTTTAAAGCTATCGGAAAGAAACTGGGGGAGATACTTCCCGGAATGATCGGTGCGATAGCGAGTTTCATCTTTAAAACAGCGGGTGAGGCGATCGGTTTTCTTGCAAAGAATGCGTGGTTGTTGATAGTCGCCGTCGTTGTCTACTTCATTGAACAGGTTAAAAATAAGAAGAGTAGAAAGTAAATGGAGAGTTACAGAGAGATATACCCTCAGTTGCCAAACGAATACACCGGTGAAAACTTCAGATTAAAACAGTGCGCAGATTGGCTATCCTGTCTCGAGAAGGATCTGCAGGATTGTGAAAAAATATACAAAAAGTATAAGCGTGCAAGGAGTGCACTGTTAAATCTGTCTACAGGCAGCGGAACTCTCTCTGTCGCTCTCTGCGGAGGAGGGTTGGGAACGGGACTTACCGGAATCGGGCTTCCCGTATCGGTCGCATTAGGCGTTGTCGGAGGTGTCTGTGCCTTGACGAGCGTAGCGACAGCGAGTCTTGCAAAAGCTGTATCCGGGAAGGTGAGTAAGCATGAAAAGACCGTCTCTGTATGTCAAGCGAAGATAAACACGATAAAGGACATCGTCTCTAAATCGTTGACGAATGATTCGATAAGTCATGAAGAGTTTGTTCTGATAAAATCCGAGTATGAGAAGTATTATGAGATGAAGAGATCGATAAGAGAAAAAAACAAAACACCGACGCTTCCGCAGGTTGATGTAAAAAAGATGGAGGAAGATATTCGTGCAGAGATATTAAAAAAACTCGCCCAGTCAGAGTGAGCTGTAACTGTATGATAGTGCTATCGAGAGATGAGTCATTTAGAGATCCTCCCTATAATCCTTACTTTGTTTAAAAACATATGATTGATAAATAGATATGAGTAATCAGGACAGTAAGAAAGATGATAAACCCGAACCCAAATCTCTGTGGAACAGATTTCTCGAACGGTATCCCCATGCCGTCCTGTCTAAATTCCGACGAGTATTCGAAAGATACGATAGAGAGAATAAAGAAGAGCATGTCAAATTCGTCGGAAGAGACGGTTCAGAGTATGAAGTCTTCGATAAGAAAAGATTGCAGTACACTATGTACTTTCCCGACGAGATGAAGAAAGCGTTGGGTCTTCCCGTGGATTTTCCTTTGGAGTTAACACTGAATCCTCATCCCTCATTACCGATTCCTGCGGTTGATTTCGGTGAGAGTCGGCCGCTGAAGAGTCTCGACTTGAGAGAGAAGTTGAAGAGATTGAATATCTTCGCTACGCCTACAGACTCTTTCTCTGTACCCGTAAGAGACATATTTACGAATACGGTGATTAAACACACCTCTTCAAAAGAGTCTCATGAATGGTTAAACGGACCGAATATGAGGTATTGGCCGCAGCAGCTTAACTTCGCTGTCTGGTGTGAAACGACAGGTTGTGGGGTGAGCCTGCGTTCATTATTAGAGGAGAAGATGGGGGGAATCGACGTGACTGACCATGAACTCAAACTTCCCCCGCAGATACGAGCTATTCTCTGGTTTCACGTCTACTTTACGATAAGGAGAATCCTGTTTCAGATGGGGGGAATACAGAGTTCGATCGCTTTGCCCGGTGATCCCCCCTTTAATGAAAAGGATAACAGATACGACATTCCTTCTTATAAGAGAATCTGTAAAGAGTTTAATGTTTCGACCGATAGTGACTTTCGCTGTCATAAAGGAGAGAATCACGGTTTAGGATCTGTTTACATTTGGGTCTCTTACGTAGGACCGACAGAGGCTGGCCATAAATCTTCCTATCCGGGATTTTTTAAATTTAGCGAAGAGGGAGGAGAGGGATCTAAAGGTAATCTTCTTCAGTACATATTGAATGATATAGATAATGGTTACGAATACTTTCTCACTCGTGTATCTAACGGATTGACGAACGCCGGTCAGGCTAGACTTAATCAATCGATCGAAGCTTTAGTCTACTGCGTATTGGGTTCACAGGTGAACGTCAGAAGCAGCATACTCGGAAACACAGGAAGTGCGCAGGAGGTTCGACAAGAGTTTCTCGTATTATTAGAGGATGCGATTAAACAGCCTGACATAAGTAAGAGTGTACAGAGATTTCAACTCGCTGTACAGGAGGCAAAGGTTAAGCTCGATCTGGCCGTCTCTCCCGGTACGTGGTTGATGCCGTCGAGAATGGTGAACAGTACAGAGAGTACGATCGGTTATAACAATAGACTGAAACGTGTTGAACCGACCATGAAATTGGGAGTTAATACAGATGTTAATTCTAAGAGCGTGCCGGTCGGTATAAAACATAACCTCGGAAAGAGTAAGGTTCTGTTACCTCACACTTCGGTTGTGAAGAAGAGGGTTGAGAGACCTAAGATTGATGAGGTGAAGGATGAGACTTCGTCGACTAAACCTGAGGCAACGAAACATGAGATTAATCTTGCGGTGATTACTATTGTCGTCGGCGGATTAGCTTGGTTTATGTTTCGATAAAGTTTGGGATGAGAATTTTTCATAACTTGGGTTGAGTTATGAAAAATAAAGTAGGGTTCACTTGCATTCTTTACAATGATACTTATGTCTACCGTGTTGACAGATACCTTTTCCTCCGCACTCTTTACAGAAAAATTTTTTTTTACCATGATAACAGATCTGTGACCCTCCACAATCTTTACAGAAAGATTTTTGTTTACCATGAGGACATATACCTTTTCCTTTACAGTCTTTACATTGGTATCTCATTCGGTTATGCTCACAGATTTCACTACCTTTGCAGTCTTTACAACTTGATTTACGTCGGTTGTGTTCACAGATTCCAAGACCTTTACACTCTTTACATTGGTATCTCACTCTATCATGTGAGCATTTTTTCTTTGGTGTTGGAATCGGGATATCAACCTCCGGTACAGTCTGTTCATTCTCTGAGTAATAAATTTCACTCTCATCGGTACTTAACACCTTAATTAACTCCGCTTTACGCAATCTGTAATAACCTTTGATGCCACGCTCTTTTGCAAGGGCCTTCAACTCTTTTACTGTTTGCTTTTCCATACTTGTTATATTTATGGAAGTAATTTGTTTAACTCATTTTTTATGATTAAAATCCCCTGGTTTTATCATGAGATGATGCGAGTATGTTTTGTCGAGGAATTCAGGGAGAATTTGATTTTTTTCCTCGGTCAGATTTTAATGAAATGAGCCAGCTCTCCCCATTGTATGCTACTACTTTTCTGCGAACAACATGACATAATTTCGACACGTTGACGCGAGAATTTTGGGGAGCTTACAGTATGTCATTATGCTTGGACGATTAGGTTCGTACATTCGAATTCTTCGGCTGAAACGGCTCGTGTTGTATCGAATGTGATTAGGTACCAGGGGTTTCACTCGCGTGGCGAAAGTGCTTCGGAATCAGCCGACGAAACAAGTGACGAAAAAAACACTTTTTGAGATAAAAAGGTTTTTATCGTGGATAGCAAGTTCAGACCTGACTGAGACTGGAAAACGCACAAGAAAACTCGCTGAGACCCAGAAAAAATATTCGGTTTGTACTTTGTTGGTCGTTTTCTAAGGCGACCAACAAAAAGACAAGTGTTTTACGGACTGGCAACGAGAAAAAAATAAAAAGATAATATAATACCTTAACCTGTTATAGTTTGAACTTTCCCAGCTAGCACAGAGGCTCTTTTCCTGGGTGTTCCAAAAGAGCCTTTGCTAGCAGGCAAAGTTTGAACACGATTTTTATATTTCTAAATTAAACTGTTGGACAAATCATTTTGGCTTAAAAATGTAATAGAATTGTTATTATAAAGAAATTTCCACGAGAAAAGTGTGATCTCTTTGTTGCCCTGAAATGATCGTGTCCATTCAGCTGTTTCTCCTTGTTTGGTTCGGGTGGAAGAAAACTGCAGCAGTGAGATTCGGGAGTTTTCTGTTTCAAATAAGTGAGTTTTTTGTTCATACTAACTTTGAACTCGTCACGATTTCTATCTGGAATCAGGAGTGATCTAACGAAATTGGACGATCGTGAAGCAGGAGTCTGAATTGTAAATCGCAAATACAGGAGAACTGACCTTCGATTGACCATAACACGCGCTCATTTTCACATCATTGAAATAGGGAGGGGGGTGGGGAGGAGGGGTGGCCTTAATTTTTCATTTAAATTGTCCAAGATTGTAGGATCAATCGATCCTTTTTTGCCCGGTATTAGTAATGTGCTTTTGCAGACGCTTTGCCTCTCGCCTCGCAGGCTAGGTATAGAAATCTCGCGGTGAATATCTGTTCGGAAGGCCTGTTATCCCCTCAGATTTACTTTAGTTCTTAAGTGAAATGTCATCTCTAACTTTTGTGATACGGGAAATGTTTTCAGAGAGGTGGAAATGTCGTTTTCGGTACAGGAAAACGCCAGCTACGATTTTCGGAAAGGCAACAACAGCTCGCCTATTTGGGAAATGGACAAAAAGGCCCTGATAAATTCGAGATGACTAAAGTTCCCCTGGAATGACCGAACAGATAAACACTTCACAGCGCAACCTAAAACTATTCTGCAGAGCACTCCAGATAGCGTCAAACAGCGTTTAAAGCATTTGGGAGAAAACCGTCGATGGATGCCCTGGTAAATGGGTACCGGCGAATTTAACGGGGGGAAGGTGGGGTAGGGGGGTAGCCCTAGTATGCCTATAATTCCATCGGGGGGGGGGGGGGGGGGGCGTGAGTAGAGAAATGCTACCGGTATAGATTCGACACACTGAATCTGCGCAGACTTTATAGTTGCAGGCCAGAACTAGTCGCTTGTAACATGCGGCGTAGGAAAAAGAGACTTCAAAGTAACGATAAACGCACGAGGTATAAATAAATTATTTTTAATGAAATATTGGTGGCGCAAATGACCACCAAGAACTCAATTTTGCAAAAAATAACATTTTGTGTTTGTTGCTTTAAATCTTAAAATATTACTGAAAAAGATAGAATTCAAATTCTGACGTGTCAAAACAAGTTAGTTTATGATACACCCGCCACTCTCTCTTATCATAGATCTGACAAAAAAACAACTGGAACAATGAAAACCTACAAAGCTAAAGAAAGCATTTGATCCATCGATGAGCAAATCTAAACCATCCTCGTTTCCCTCTCTTTCAAGTGAACTATTATATTAAATTTTCCTGTTGAATTGACTGTAATTTTACTCATATATCGGAATCGTGACATGACGTCTTGAAACATATTACTGAGTGACCACTGACAAACCCAGTTTGACACGTTTTAGTGAATTTCAACATTTTAGTTTCGACCTTCTTGTAGTTAACACAATGAAGGATAATAATAATTGCCACCTGTACATATGATTTTTTCACTATTATTACAATGATACCAACGAATAATAACCTAGTGCAATATAAAAATTATAAACATTTGTTTTGTTCTCAACACAAGTGCGCAGACAATTCACCAATTTGAACTTGTCGAGTTGACTTCGACGATAGCATTGAAGCAATTACCAAAAGAAAGAGTTTCGATAAAGTGATAAATCTTGTTCAAAACTTGCCTTCCACCCATAAATGAAGACTATTATTTTGACTTGTGTCACTTTATCAACGGTTCTGCCTGTACTCGGTGTAAAGCGGCTTAAAAATGCCTAGACTACTATGGTCCTTGATAATATGATAAACCAACCAAATCCCGCCAAACGCTATAAACTCGGTTACAACCTTAAGACCCCCCCCCCCCCCCCCCCCCCCCCATCAGGGATTGGCTTACAAGAGAGCATCTCTGCTCTGATTGGTTAGAGTACCCAGCACGTAATTTCATGAACCAATCACTTCGCTCAGTCAACGCAATGAAAATGGAAGGCCTTTCGAAAGCCGCTCTCTTTAAAGATTTTTCGAAAGCCGCTCTCTTTAAAGATTTAAGTCTTAGCAAGCAAACGTCAAGTCTTTTCTTAATGTTTCATGATCTCCTGACATGTCCTCCGCATTGCAGTGGGATTTGTCCTCGTAATTACACCGTTAAGTGAAAGGTCAGAGCGATGTGACTTTAACTCCTCTCTTGCTCGGATCAGAGTTCTTTTTCTGTTCGCGTCCAGACGTGGTTCTGAGCACTCGACGGGAACTGGGGCTGGATATTGGTGAATCGGTCGAGTCCCGCCTACTTTTCACCATCGGTTTCTTAGCAGTGTATTTGTCCGAACCCTTGACAGCACGTCTGCGACTACAACTCCCGCACGCAACACCTTTGGAATCTGGACGACGAATCCAGACATTCTGTACTTGATCACAGCTGCACGTTGAAGAGGCCACGCTTTCTGTGTCCGCGGAACGAGGTGAATGGACTTCGGGTTTTCCCTTTTGAATCCAAGCATTGCTTGCCTCGGGATATCCCGACGCTTTCCGAGGATGGCCGAACAGATGCCGTTCTTCTTCGGAGTCTATTTCCGAGTCTGGATCACTGTCCGAGTCGCGATATGATTTGAACTTTTGTGTTGTGTGCCTGTGATTAGGCCGCGCGGTGCTGGAGGTACTGGGCTGATCTGGTGCCTTGCACATTCTTGACTGATTTGTTTCTTGTGGACCAAACTCCGCCATTTCGTACGTCTCCCCAAGGGAAGTGTTTGTCCACTGGTTGAGCCTCCGAGCTGTAGACGGAGACACCAGGGAAGTGCTATCCCCCTGCTGAGGGTGTCCGCTTCCTGCTTCAATGTTCCTGTGTGCTACACTTCTGATTCTGGACACTACCGAGGCCTCGGCAGTACTCTTCTCCTTTGAATTGTCACCTTTCTTGGGTTTGTGTGACACATGTAACGGATAAGAGTCACACAACAGTGGAATTACCGCACAACCATCGCTGGAAGAACGAGAATGTTGATGTTTTTCCATTGTCAGTCCACAGTAGCGAGGGTCGCCATCGAGTCTTTCGTAATTTTGCTTAGAGGTAGTTTCCCTGCGAGGCTGGCGACGATGCTTTGACAATGAATCATTGCTCTGGTTCCATTTCAAATGTGCAGTGTGTCTACCGTCGATAGAAGCACCACTTCCTATACTGTTTGAATCAGTGGCACGCGCCTTTGCTCTCCTCTGCCTACCCGCCAGAGCCCTGGGTCCAACATCTGACCTGCTACGTAAGAGGGAGGGACTGGGTTCTACTTCCTGGACGGCGCCATGGTTGGAGCTTGAGCTCGAGTGAGCGAGGGAGGCTGACGATCCATTCTTCATTCTTCCTGGCTGTTGCGGATGTGCGGCGGCCGTGTCGATGTCCTGCCTGGTCACTGGAATGACAGCAGCTTGGCCTTCAGGGGGGAATGGCAGCGAGTTACAATCCTCGGTCTGCTTAGTGACCTGGTCGTGGGGGTGTAGTGGCTGGGTAACCAAGCCTGACTGGATGTTAGTTGCCGCATGTCCATGCTGAGAGTAAGTGGCAGCTTCGTAATCTTGTTTAGCAGCCTGGCGTACGGTGAGGGGCTGCTGGGCAACCTGGCCATTAAGCAATGGTGACTGGGATCTTGGAGAGCGATTCCTGACTCTTGCTGCGTCACTTTTAATCCTGGCCTGAGCGTCCGCTGACCGCGTGTTTGCGGGCATGCTTCGATAGTGTCTAGCAGCTCTGGAAGAAACTGACTCGTTGTCGGTGGAACTTCCTGGCTTCACGGTCATCAGGTTGCGCAAAGCTGCAGCTGAAGCAGTAGCGATTGCTTTGTGCTTGGAGTTGATAAGAGACTTGAGCAGTGACACACCTCCAAGTTCCCACAGTAACTCTTGATCCTCCACGCACCGAGCAGACAGGTTCCACAACGCACCACACACATTACTAACCACCCTCAAGCTTGGCGAGCGCAGATGAGAGAGCACGATTTGAAAGCAGCCGCAGTCACGAAGGGTTTTCCGGTAGTCTGGTCGCACGGCGATGTGAGAGGAAAGATTTCTGAGAATACCTCCACTGCTCTCCACCACAGAGATGTTACCCGTTGGACTGGAATAGTTAAGACACTTGACAAGGAACTTTAGCGCACCTGGTGACGCACAAATCTCCGCCTTGTTATCCGAGCAATGAGCTGAAAGGTTCCACAGGGCACTAAGGGTCGTTCTCAGGGCGGGCTCTCCATGCACTGCTTGGGCCGCAGACAGCAACGCTTTTATTGCGCCTGCATCGCGTAATGTCTTGCGACAAAGTTCGTCAGCTCTCCAGGAGAGGTTCCTAAGCATGCTAGCAGAGACCTGGATGATTTCCTCTTCTTCAACTGTGCACAACTGAGCGATAATGGCGTCAACAGCGCCTGGAATGCTGCATAACAAGCTCTTGTTCTTGGTGTTGCCGAAAGTCAGGTTTGTTATTGTCATACCCGCATACTTGCGTAGACTGATGCTATAGGAATCATTGCACTGTCCGTTGACTTGGTGATCGATTTGGACGAGTTCCGCAATAGCTTGAAGTCCGCCAAGCTCACAAATGGCGGTGCGATGATCTTCTTCAAACGACAGCTTCATGAGCGCGGCAATAGCTGGAGCCGGCCCATAATCCATCAGGGGTGGATACCAACGTTCCGCACATGGATGCACTGGGAAACCTTTAAACTGCACAACGTCACAGTGAGCACGCGTAATTTCCAGCAGCCTCAGAACCCGTACCTCGCGTCGACCACGCCTATCTTCCACGTTCGAGTAAACAATGTTGTGCAAGGCGAGACCTGCACGCGCGCGGGCCTCGCGACGCGCGTTCTTGTCCGTAAAGTCTTTGCCGTGGAGCAGATCAATGAGTAGCGGTAGGCAGCCTGATTGCCGCATGGCTGCACAACTGTCCTTGCTGTTAGACATGGCTAACAAAGTCCTCGACATGTCATCTTTATCATGGGTACCTAGCATGGATAGCAGGGACTGCACCATGTCAATTCGCGTGTCGAGATCGTGATGAGTCGCGGCGGTGCTGGCAAAACTGACCACGCTGGACGTCTCCAAGCCATCCAGCGCGTCATGCGGTGAATAGCAGATGGCTTCCAGACTCGATTGACTCACACTCCTGGTTAGACTTCTACTGTGGGTACCTGTCTCGCCACTATGACGGTTTCTTGCGTCTTGGCCACTTCTCAAATCTTGGGGAGCAGCGCATATGATTGGCCTTTCTCTGTTGTTAGGCAACGGCTGATTGACATGCCTGGTGTCTTCTGCTGGGTTTAGAACAACAGGCTTGTAAGGTTCCGCAGCAGCTTTGCTTGGGGTCTGGGTCTGGGTTGGTGTTGGCTTGATACTTTGTAGTGACGTCACAGGTGGTTTCTCGACAGGGGGGTCAGCATTGGCGACGTCTTTTGTGACTAGGGGATCCCCTTGCGTGAGTGCGTTACTCGTTAAGCCATCAGCTACCAGTCCTGTTGATCACATACCAGACAGTTACAACAAGAACAAATAACAGTGTTCTATCAGCAAACAGACAACAACGGGAGAACCAATCAGATTCTCGGATTTCTAATACAACCCGCTGAGTATCTACTATTATCATCCAACTATACTCTGTGGAGTAAAAATAACGCGCGAGACGGCTACAAATATCTCACGATATTAGTACTCCACATATCGCTGTATACTTTTCCTCGTCATTTGTATTTTGACTCGCCAAATTACTGCAAGACCCGTAAAAATATACAGCGATACTAAAACGAGATATATATTTGTTTAATACCCGATTATTAGGTGTTAATAGTACATATGAAGACGTATGACCGCTAGGCCTAGACAGCTTTTTACTCATCCATTCAACTTTTGAGTACAGTTCCTAATGACTTTTTTCAGTTTAAAACCGCAAACGTCAAATAAATAATATCTTCTAACTTGATGCGCCACAAAGGGGCAAATTCTTGTCACTTAGCTAATTGTCAACTCAAAGTTGATGAAGGTTATTTATCAAGATCTATCAACCACCGTAGCCAATTTGAATAGCCGATGCTCCGAGCATCAACCCCCACCAGAACAAAAATGCTTCTACATGTAACTGCTAATCAGCTTAGCTGTAAAGAGAGCAAAACTCACCTTGTCCCTGTTGTGCAAGCTGATCCTGCTCACTACAGAATCCACTGTCTCTTCCAGGCACTGGGGGTCCAACTCCTGGCACAACTTTGTCTGCAGCTTTTTCATCACGGAGTGTCTGTACTTTATCTCCAGCCTCAGCAATCCCTGTGTTCCTGACCTCCTCTTGAATGGCTCGCTGCTCTTCGAGGGTCATTCGGTATGATCGATTTGATGAATGATCTGATCCTGGTCGACCCTGTGAAGAATTAACAACGGTGCTCCTTAGAAATGCTCAAATTGCAGGCAGAAGCAGAGGAAGTTTGCAAAGTGCAAAGTAAAATGTAGAAACTATAGATGCAAAAGTATAAAACAGAACACTCACTCCACAAGATTGCCGTTCATCTTCCATCCAGGGTGGTGTCAGATAAATATTCTCCTCTGATGGACGACGTGAGTTCTCCATTGATCTTGTTTTACGATATTGTGCAGCAAAGTCCTGCATACAACATTTCATAAACGTTAGCATAAGTACAGATTACCATTATGTTGAAACAACTAAAAGTAGTCCCGAAATATCCTCTGTCATTCCAATAAACTGTTCTGAATGCTGGTTGCTTTGCTAAAGCGCTTGATCATGAAATGAATAATGTCAAGTTATGTTATTGTTTTTCTCCAACCAGTTTCCAGGGATGTTTCTTGTTTCTATACAATTACATGTATTTTAAACTGCTATGTACGATCACTATATTCCCTTACTACTCCTATATTTATGGTGTTATGCAACGTCATATTTTCAAATGTTCACGGCTTCCAAGGAGTTTGGGCTACCTGTGCTTTGTCTGGGCAATTTTCCTCTCACTCTGCTTTTTGTCCTATAACCGACAAGGGAGCCTGTTTGCAGGCTATAAATTAATTTAATGATCCTACAGTTATAAGTATTCTGGACATCTCACTCTTATAGTGTATATGTTGTGTTAAAATTACATGTAACTTTGGTTTAAAATTTTTCAAACCAGGTTGACTTTATCTTTTACTGTCTCAAACTCAATATCATTAACTGAAACAATGGGAAATAAAAATCAAACTGGTTCGAAAAATTTTAAACCAAAGATAAACTTAAACCACAAAATACACCGTTCATGCAAACGGTTGTTTTTTGTATGTACTCACTCTAGTAGAATCTATCTCATCTTCCTCGTGCCAGGGCGGTGGCTGTCCCTGCCTCATCCTTTCCTCCATCACCATGTTATTGATGCTAAAGTTCTTTGCTACTGGTTCATCTGTCACAAACGGCTGCAAGGAATATACAGAGACTTTGTTATTTGCATTGCAAATGAATTCTTGACAAATAATTGTCATAACGATGTTCATAACAAACATAGTGACCATCAAATGCTGGAAGAGTCTTGGATTGATTTTGGTTAATTACATGTAGATTTAGTGATGTACGTTAGGTTTATAAGAAAATCCAGTCAAGCAACTATAATGACAACAGATATACTATAGAGGGGGACATTGAGGGTGCTGAACACTGTAATACTACAAAAAATTTGGCAATTACCGCAATACCATAAAAAAGTTTGGAAAATACCGCAGTGTCATTATTAGTCTGCATATACAGCAGTTTTGCTGTCATGGGGGCAAAAAATGAGGCAAAAATGGGTGGCAAGACCATGAAAACAGTGGTGACACTTTTGTTAGGTTGTTAAAACAATAAAATTGTCGATTAACTAGAACCATTTACTATCATGTTATTAATTCGTGTGACAGAAAAGACTGTTTAAGTTTGTTTTTGTAACAACCAGAAACCAGAATATAAGCAGAAAACATGAAGGACAAGTTTTTGCACCAACCAAAACGCACAGAATATGCACCCACAAGTTTGAAGAATACTGCAATACCACAGTTTAGGATTAAAATTACCAAAATACCACATGGAAAATTGACCAATAATGTGCAGTTCCAGAAAATATCCATACCCCCACCACGGAGGGAATTCCAGCTAAGACCCCCCACCTCTCCGGAATTTCCATTTTTGTGAAGGAAAATAAACCCCCCCTCCCCTCCGGAATTTCCAAAAGTTTCTTTCATACCCCCTGTCCCTCTGGAAAACGCAATTTAAAAAGAAATTGTACAAATGTTGTAAACATTAGGCCGCCTTCCATTGTAAACATCGCTATAGTGTTCAACCGATCGATCGAACCATCTTAACGAGACATACTGTTGAAGACAAAAAATAAGTCAGTAATTTCTTCAAATGTAAGCAGAAAAAATATCTGGTAGCCACTTGTAAGATTACCTTTCATCCCCTTTCATTCCAATCCAAAAGAAAACCGCTAAATCTATTATATTAGAACATGGATTGAAAACTGTTGACAACATTCACCGTAAACGTGATCACAAAATCGCAAACACGCTCGCAGAGAAAGCCAAATTGACCTGGAAAATTGCAAACAAATAGCCAGAAATAACAAGAACAAGATATTCTTGGGTTTCTGAAATTGTTACACTATTTTCATCATCAATAAAGAGACAAATGTTTGCAAACAAGGACGACTTTCTTTCGATCGAACGTGAGAAACAAACAACTCTTGTCACCAGTGCATTTCGGTCAAACCACGTGACAATTTTTCGTGGACTGGTAACAAGTAATGGCGGTCGCGTTCGTGGAACAACATGGAGGATTTCTGCGAACTTGTTAGCTTTCACTGTGCTTTCAGGAAGAAGAAAACCTGTTTAAAGTGTAATATGGTCATGTATCGAAAACCTAGGCTGCTATTTTTTCTATGTAAAAGATTTTCAGAGTAGGTAAGAAACGATTTTGAAACAAATTTGCATGGCATCGAACTTGACCATCTGGAAACGTAAATTCACTAACCACCCCCCCCTCCTCTCCGGAATTTCCTGGGCCTTTGACCCCCCCACCCCTCTGGAATTTCCAATTCCCTCCGTGGTGGGGGTATGGATATTTTCTGGAACCACACAATGCAATACCGCAAACCCAAATCTCCCCCTAACTATACTTGATGACTGCGGTTAGTTGCATGTACAGCTCACCTTATGGCAAATAATGTCATAACTTGGTCAATATTTGACCAATTATTTTGACTTTTTGGCACCCAACTTGTCTTCTAAAGATGTGCCTTTTGAACAAATAAAATTGTACATGTTTGGCCTCCCCTATAACTGACAAGTCTTGATGAAATCAGTTCACCCATCACAATAAGCTAATGGCAATCAACAAAGTTGTACAAACCCTGACAGGCCCATCATCCTCTTCATTCCAGGGGGGAGACAGGCATATGTGCTCATCTGAGGGGAGCCTGCTCAGTTGCTGACTGGCCAAACCTGATGGTGGTTCTTGCTTTCCAGACACACGGCTGAAATCCTGAAATCCAAAAGTTAAAGCAAGCGATTAAGCTTGATACATGTATTATTATGACAGCATTTTAAAGTTCAGATTCCATTGCTTAAAATGCTATAAATACTGAGGTGATCGGCAAAATAGTTTGCAAAATTTTACAAAAGCTACGGAAGCAGACAAACAGCATGTAGGATCTCGGGTAAATGACTTCCACTGAATACATTGGTGTGACAAAAATTAATAGAGAATAAATTTAGGATTTAGAGGGAAGAAAAATCTTTCACAAAGGCCAACATTCATATTCTTTCACTGTACAGTGTACAAGTAAAGCCCTGAAACATAACAGATTCATCATCATGATGCCCTGAATTGTAATTAAGAGTTTCCAGACTTTGTTCACTGTGACACTTAAAGCCTACAGTAACTACAAGGCCATGAGCAGATGTTAACCCAAAACAAGAGACTCATAGCCAAACAGTGAGAAATGACAGATCTGCAAAGAGAATGTAAAATTTTGTGAACTCACCCTGACTGAATCCACCTCGTCGTCATGCCAGAGAGGTGGTCTCCTTATGTGTTCTTCAGCAGCTCGCTGATAAATTACTTCATCAGTTCTTTCCATGTACTTTTCTTCCTTCTGGCGATCATTTCCTGTAAAATCCTGAAAAGAAAAATTGCAAATTGAACAGTCAATCAGTAAAAACACACAATCATATACTGAGCTGTTTGACAAATCTAACAAATGTTTCAAGTTTTTAATTTTATTTGTTTCGTGATTACAGCTTTTTACATGACTGTGTATTATTTGCAAATGAATTCTGAATTTTATGTGCCACAAAAAATCATTGTTGTCTTCATCATCATCATTAATATTAAATTACTATTATTATATTTATCAATTATTTATTTATTATTATTATTATTATTATAATAAATACAGGAATCATTACCTTAACAGAATCAACATCATCTTCCTCCCACACATGAACATCAGGATTTTCTTGTTGATCTCTCTTGACAATTGGTTGACCTTTTGCTAACTGAGCTGGTTTCTTTCCTCGTTCACTGGCTCCAAAATCCTAAGTATTACAAAAGAGAAACATGAATGCTGAACAGCTAATATTCTTACTCAGCTCTGTTGTACAAAGAAGTAAATAACAAGTAAGTACTGTATATTGCCTTTTTATGGAGGCATGTAACAAAAGGCAGGTCAACCTCATAGTTGTTTGAAATTTCAGAAATATTATCTACTGATTTGTTTGTTTGTTCCTTTGCTCATTTATTCAATCAATCAATCTTTTCACCAGTTATTATTCTACTCCTTTTGCATCAACATTAAAAATCACAATCTGACCTTGCTTCCAATGTGTGACTTCAAAGCTCAAGTTGCAATCCTGATTTTTTTTAACTATAAACAACTGCAAGGATTCATTTTAATCCTTTCACATTTTATCCAAAGACCATTGATGATTATTATTTATATTCGCAACTTGTCATTCTATCAGTAATAATAGTTATTGGTACTAAAAGGTGACATTACCTCCTATAAATCTGATTAACAACATGCAAGATATATTTTGCAAGTACACCAATCTGCTCACCTTGACAGAGTCACTTTCCTCTTTGTATGCAGACTTCACCATTGCATCGATCCTCTCCTTGTTCAAAGGATGTCTGTACAAGCTTGGTGATATACTCGGCTTCTCTAACAGTGTTTTTCCACTACTCCCAGGTATTTTTACATTATTGATTGGACTATCAGGGTTTCTCTTCATCATGGGGCTTTGCGTCTGTGTTACGTTAGGAATGGAGGCATTCTGTTTCAAAGGTAAGTTCCTTCCTGGATTTGCTCCTGGGGTTGAGGTAGGGATGGTCCTTTGGGCCATTTCTTGTATAGGTACCCGATTGTTTGGCTTTTTCTTCTAAAAAGAAAGATTAATAAAAATTGTTATCAATAATTTATCCTCTAAATGACACAAGTGACTTTTTTACTTTTATTGTCAATTGAAGGGTCAATGTCTGGCAATTTTTCATGCTCAATCTTCCTTTCTCCCTGAGGAGTATCAATGTGGAAATACTTTCCAGCTCATACAGAGTCTACAAATCTTGGACACACCCAAGTACCAATATTAGCATGTCTTGGTGTGCAACATGTCATGTATAGCTTATTAGATATCAGTAAGTGTTTGACTCACAGCTGTATGTTGTTGATTTACTAGTGTTTCCACATCACTTCCTCCTGATTCTTCCTCTTCTGATAATTCCCATCTATAAAGAAATTAAGCCAATCACCCAGGGCTTCAATGATTAAAACAAAAACAAACAATTTTTGTTTTCTTCATTGTGTAATAAATTATTAATAACGCTTATGACTAACAGTCTCATCATTACAGCCACTTTTTGCCATAAACAATAATCTTGAATATTGAAATGAATAAAATGATCTTCGCAGTGTTAGCAATTTAAGCAATATTACATTTTGTAGCCTGAAAAAAAATTCGAGGCTACAACAGGATTCAAATCCATAACCTCCGCGATACTGGTGCGATGCTCTACCAACTGAGCTATGAAGCTTTGTCTCCCAGCATATATGTTGAGTTGCACTGTATTTTAGACCTTCAAAAAGTGAAGTACAGGCTTGCCATTTCTACGCCAACTAAATAACTAACTCAACATAATCAGCATCTAAACAAATACTGCATGCGATTCGTACCCAATAAGCGAAGTTGTAAAAATAAATGAAACCTTTATATGGCCACTCCATTATCAGGGTCTGGAAGGGTATTTTCGGGATCCGGGATTTGACTAAAATACCGTGTGGGATCCGGGAAAATGCAAAATATATTGACGGGATTCGGGAATTGACTGCTTCTCGGGGAGTGGTATTGAGCAGAATTTGGGCACGGGATGCAGGAATTCTTGTCTGATTGTTGGGAATTCGGGAAATTTTCACCACCTAAATGATGCACGATCTGACCGCGAAAGCGAATCAACCAGGCGAGTGCCGAGTGTGGCTGGTTAATAGCTATCTAATTGAAACTGTCAAGTAATCCACAAACAAAACCAAGAGGGTATTTTGTTAACATTGTTTCAAGCAGATGCCGTACTAAGGTGTGAAGAGCTAATTCCATGTTGCAGTAGTCGCACAACACACATAAAACAAAATAACAACCAAAAGGGCAAATCTACATCTTAAATTCATTAGCTTATGCAAAATTAGTCCTTTTTTAAATGAATTTTTGAGAAAAGAAAAGCGGGATTCGGGAAAGCGACGACAAAAAGTTCGGGATGCGGGATTCGCGTGAAAAAGGAGCGGGAATGCGGGATCAGGATCCCCCCTTCCAGACCCTGCATTATGGCAAGATTAATATAATGGTTCCATTCGACAAGAATTTAATATGGATAGATCATGTGTTGATGACAGTACTAAATTTAATATGTTTGCTGTATTATTTTTTTAACTTTATGTCAAAGATTAAAGATCATTTGCAGAGCTGCCAACCTTGAAAAACAGAAATCAGGGAGACTGCCAATTTTGTATTAAGAAACCTCTTCTCAACCCCGAAAGTGAAAAAATAGAGCTCTGCCAATTCATCCACAAAAATGTGTCAAATATCTCAAATTTTTCTCCCAAATGGGGCAAAATAAGTGTGAAACACATATAAATTAGCCATTTGTCCCCGGGAGATTTGGTGATCTGTACGGGCAACTGGGAGATTTAGTCTGCATCCAGAAAACTCCCAGATAATCCAGAAGAGCTGGCATACATATGGTGTAGATGCATTTTAAAGCACTACTCTTTCTGAAAAAAGTTATTACTGTTATTATTATTATCACTATTACTGTTACTATTACTATTACTATTATTAAATATTATTATTAAATACATCAAGCAAGCAAATTCACTTACCTAGGGGTTTCTCTTACATCAAGTTGATCAATGTTTCTATCAAAAATATCATCTAAAAAAGAAATATAAATACACCATGAGCAATAAAAATGTGGCATCCAACGTACAGCTCAAAGGCTAAAACAGTGTACTGGGAACCTTGAAATATAATTATGGGTCATTGTGTTACGGCTTAAAATAAAGGTTGAACTCTGGGTGGCTTATCAGATTGCCAGCTGACTAAAGTTTCCATAGAATTATTTTAGCGACTAGGCGTATTCCTATCCCACCTGGATGGGATGCCACCACTCCCAGCATTTTTGACAGGTTGCTCATGCCGGATTCACCAAAGATCTTAAAGTGCATATGAAGCGACATTTTTTAATGCATATTTCCAATGTTTGACATCTCAAAGAAAATAATCTGAAAGTTTGAGATTGTGGGAAAACAAATTGACAATTTTATAACTCAAGAAAGTTACAGCATTTTGCTCTCAAAAATGGTCTTTGAATCGCGCGGCCAAGCTACCTCATGACGTCACTTTGGTTGCAGACCACATCATCAAATCCTTGTCTGCTTCTTCTCTACTACCTTCACTACCCGAAGAGTCGCACAAAACGCTAAATTCAGACTTGTCACTTTACATTTTTTCTGTGTTTGAGAGAGATTCACTGAGACATGCGGAGTTTAATCAAAACCTTTGCAACCAACATGACATCACAATCTGATCCAGTCTCCAGACACTCCTCAGTCGTCAAATATGAACTTTGGGCGTCAAAAACACGGATTTTTCGCCTTTTAACACTATTCGCTACAAAATAATGCAACACTTTTTTTCACTTCATAGGCACTTTAAACATGGATTTCAAAATGCATGGCATACCGCTGTATGGTTGCAGTCTGAGCATCAGACGAGTTCTTTTGGGTTCAAATAACACATTAAGGTCTAGTGGTAGACTTTTGATGTATACTCAGTGTGGGATGTGCGCAGAATACACTCTGGCCACTACCAAACTGTTCCAGCAATCACACCTGAACCATTTTATCCAGAGTCTAATGCTTTAAAAATTGCAGTGCTTTCAATAACACCCAACACCCACAGGAGCTCTGGCAGGTATTTTGATATGAATCATCAGCTAAATTCATGCAGTTTACTATAAGGTGAGGTGTTTACAGCTTCTTATATTGCTAAACACTGAAATTGGGCCAAGTGCTTGGTCTTATCTGGTGTCTGACCCTGTTGTATTAAACTCAGAATTGAAAATAAATTGCACAGTTTTTTTCTTAATTATAAGGCAAACCCTTGATCTTGTGCAAAGAAAAATCAATGACAGCCCAAATTTAAAGAAAATCAAATTATTCTAGATAATAAAAGGAACAATAGCATGCTAATTTGAATGCTTCTAAAGAAATTTGAGTGGGTGGAGAGAAAAAATTAAGACCAGTGAGTGTTGGAAGCTTAAAAGAACGTAAAAAGGAAAGCCACAGTGACAAAGAAGCCATTATAATGCTGAGGCCTACAAACAATTTATTGTCTTGCAAAATAGCGTCCATGTCAAATAATTCGAGGAATGTCTGGGATAAGAACACTGTTCACTTCTCGCCATAAACGACATGCTTTGGTCACTATGCCTAAAGCTTCGAGCAAGAGCCTTTTCCGCTCGCAACAAACGAGCATACGAGGACGATAAACAAAGAGAATTTTCAAAACAGTGTAGCTGGCTCAACAAAAATAAGAAACAACTAAGTTTGAACCTTTATAATCATGCTCAATAAAGAAAACTCTCTAACAGAAGAAGGGAATTTGAAACAATAATGAAAACATCTGTTAAACTCGTTGAAAGCAAAATTGTACGTGATCGTATCGCTCAGGTATTTTCGACGCTTGGGCCATATATATATATATTTGCGATCCTATAAATCATACACTTTCACTCCGCAAAAACAAATGTAGCCACACAAACTAAGCGCAAAGCATCCACAGGCAACAAGACAGCAATTATTAACTAGAATAACTGAGTTTACGGTCACTTAAACGCTTACCTATTTCATCTACTTCCATAGCAAGCACGCAACTCTTCGCTTCCAAACTCCGGCCCGTGCAATAGCTTCGTCCGAATCACTCGCCCTTGTTGATTACACTCTGATAATGGCAAAGGTTTCCAAAGCACTTCACGAGCCGCTCAACTATGGCGGCAATTTCAAAGAAGTTATATCAGAAAGAATATCCAAAGATTATATTGTCGGCGAGCGCAAGAGGGCTGAAAATTGTCCAATAAACCACCTACACTTCCCGAAAGAAAGACCGACAATGGAACGAGGGTTTATAAGCACACCGACATGAAACAGACCATTACCGACATACAAGTCAAAACACGCGCACCGAGAAGGCGAAACATCCACAGGCTGATTCTTGATTCATTGGCGCGAAAGGCTTCAATAATTCATTCAAACGATTCCCGCAAGAAACCCTCCAACAACGAACAACAACAAAGTCGCCGACATTTTCTTCTGAAGCGTCGAGGGGCACTGTGGACCATTTATTATGGGAGCTCATACAACACAGGCCCTCCAGGCACGTGTTCCGCGAGTTTCTAGTGCTCAATCCCCTCTCCAGGGTCTGTCGAATCTTCAAAAGAATCTTCAAAAAGAATTGATGAATTACGTGCTTTCCAAAATATCGTTTAATTAAAAGTTCTAGCGAGTCTGAATTTTTGTAAAATCCAGGAAACTTGGAAACAAGGAGGACTGATTTTATGGCGGATGGAATTTCTGCAAAATAGTGCAGTTTCAATGCGGTAGAAGTAATATATCCAGATACATTTTATGTTGAAGTAAATTCGCTTTGTCCAATTTTTGGCCGTTCGAACAATATAACTAATTTTATATAAAACTATGATTAGCCTGCAAGCAGGCTCTCTATGGAGACAACATGCGAGTGGCGAAGCCGCGAGTTACAGCGAGCGGAGCGAGTGCTTGCGGGCTAACTTTGCTCGCCCACTCAGCGGCTCGCTATTTGCGGCCGCTCACGCGCTGCTACCAAACTCGCAGCCCCCATTCACTTTACACCCCCAAAGAGAGCCTGCTCGCAGGCTAAACTATGATGGACTGCGAACACAAAGTAACGCATTCGGCACAACAGTGGTTGTCGAGGGGAGAAGTGTTGCGTGTTGACCAAAATAATGGCTGCGTAGGAGAGTGGATGTTTGTCTCAAGATTGAAAATTTTCCGATCGCGATTATAAAATGCTTTGGCATCTACCATACAAAAATTTCACTTAATTAAGCACTTGTTACAGCTTGGAAAAAAAACTCCAGACTTTTTCCCATTTTTTTAAGACTTTATCTTTATTTTCCATACTTTTTCCAGGTCTGGAAAATGAGTTCACCAATTTCCAGAGGTTTAAAAGAATTCAAGACTGTGTGCGAACCCTGTCGTAGTCTCTGTGATTGGCTGTTGCTTGGTTACGAACTTTTGCGCGCAATTTATCAACAGCAGCCAATCACAGACATTTAACTGATCTCTGTATGTGTACGTCAATCTCAGCTCTTCCAAGAGCGGGAGAAGTTTGCTGTAATAACACACACACACCACACGAGCTCTCCCAACCAAGGCAAAATCAACAACAACCATGCACACAAATTTCTTCAGAATACAAACAGGCATTAATTTATTTCATTATTGCAGCAATAGTACAAACATAAAAATACACTCTTTTTCGAAGGGAACATGGTAGAAAATTCAAGTACGTTTTTTTTTTTTCTTTTCTTTTTTTTTTGTATTCTATCACGATTATCGCAAAGAGGAAGGTGGAAGGAGAGACTATCATGCAACGTAACAAGTATGAAACGCCGCCAATGCGGACGGACGGTTGCAAGATGTTTTGCGATCTTTTTAATAAAATTTATAGCAACATGCAATATTATTTATTTTATCTACGAGTCAAGATGTCTTCTCTTTCTACGCTAGCTAGCCACTTTTATCACGTTTAAATGTGGTATCCGGTCACTTCGCTCCATGGTCAGATCGCTCCCAGTTAGATTGCTCCCAACCAAAGTCAGATCGCGCCATCGAAAAAGTCATATCGCTCTCAAACTTAAGTGACCTTGCTCCATGTTTTGTGAAGTGTAAGTAAAGTACGACCGAGTTCGCTCAAATCAACGACGTAGAATATTTCTCGTTCTTTAAGCGTAAGAAAAGCGTGACTTGGTTGGGAGCGATGACTTAGGTTGGGAGCGATCTAACTGGAAGCGATGTGACCGTGCATGGAGCGAAGTGACCGTAACCCTTCAACTATTTTAGCTCGTCACTGGAAAGACCGAATAAGATAGGCAGTAAGAAAGTCTCAAATTTGAAATTTCAACTGTAAAGATGACTGTGTTCACCTAAGAATAAATGACAATTGTTTTTTACCTTTGGCACCTGAACTTCTTTTAAACGAGGAGAAACGAGCAAGAGAAAACATTTTTACAAAGAGTTGTTTAATTCTTCCTGGAGCAAATATTTAACGTTTCTCGTCCGAGATAACTTTTTTTAGACTTTTGAAAAGAGTTCTTAAATAAACATTATCCAAAGACACATGATAATGTACGACAAGGCAGCAATTCACGAACAAACAAAACTGTTTAAAAATTACTCTTGTATTACATGTAATACTTTCAAACCTTTTTACCTTTCCAAGGAATTCACTGCAGTTTTACTGTCCTGCAGTAAAACAATTACATTTCCTAATTATTTCATTTTAGAGTAGAACTTAAACTAGTTTGAAACATTCTCTTTTCAAAACTGAAGAAATTATTAATTCAACTGTACTTCGACAATAAAATCTTTTAGGAAAAATTTCAATAACATCAATTGATAAGATTACTCTTAATTTCAAGCCATTTTCAGTACAAACGTCACGTTGTATATGATACCACGTACAAAAACGTCTGAAGCATTTTGAATATACATATATTTTTACAAATTTTCGCCTGTTACCTCGCACAAGCGGGACAAATAATTTAATTTTTTGCAGCAATGAACTGCTCGAAGCACTAAACGAAATTATAATTACGTTTAATAATTACGGTAAGTTCCGCCTATTAATCGTGAAATCTTCGGAAATTTTTCGACAGCGGTCGCGTTAAGCTCGTATACCCGATTATCAGCAGCGAGCGATACCGCGTTTTCACGTAACGCCTTTTAACAACAAAGACAAGGAAACCACCGCTGTAACTACTGTTCCATGAAAAGGAAACACATGCAACAAAGATTAACACCGCACTAAAAATTGGATGTTAGCTTAAAAATATAATTCTTTCTTGGCGATTTAGTAAGATTGTCGTAACATTTGCAGCTTGGCATGATCAGAGGAAACAATCCTGCATCAACCAATCACGCTGAAGTACGTGGTCATGTGATCAGACGCACTGCCGCTTTGGTTGGGACACTTCACATCACCCTGCATACAGAACTTTTGGCGGTACTTTTTTGCCTTGCTGAATTCTGTCGCTGTAAAGCAGAATGAAAGAGTGTTACTGAGCTAGGGGAAACAATCACAAACAATTAGGACGGGGCTGCAAGGACTACATACGTTGAAAAAGTAATGTAATTTAATTAGTCAACAAAATATGCAATTTTATTAAAAATATAAAAAAAAAACCCGATTAAGACGGTTTCCGCTGAGCAATCGAGCAATAACAGAACAAAGGCAAAAATAAAGAAACCAAAAAACTCGTAGCATTATTAACAGTTTGAATACAGTTTAGAAGAACTTATCGAAACTTAAGCTCTCAAGCTGACCCCGTAAGAGAAAAAAACATTTGAAGTTATCCATACTTTACTTAAAACGGACGTTTCATATCAGTTCAAACCAAGAAAAACAACATACATTTTAAGCATATTTACAAGGTTTGACATTAGGTTTCTCGAGAATGCTTTAGAATTTAACCGCCGGGTCACTTATACATGAATTACAGTGAGATGGTTCAAATAGTATACAAAACGTTACAGTTCTTTGAGTAGATTTTTGGTAAATAATGTTTGCACTTATTGCTCGAAGTTTTAGCGGAAACCGTTTGAATAGTTTCCAGACATGCACTGTACAAAGATCAGAAGAATGGAGATGTTGCGTGACGAGCTTAAGAATGGGAACGTGTTTGCGTGACGACCCGAAGAGTAGATAGGAACGTTACGTGACGAACCTAAGAGTGGTTGACTGATGCATAATCTTACAACTAACCTTTTCTTTAGCTTGCTGTCTCAGCTGTTCCTATAAAGTAAAAATTAAATACAGTTCTATGTCACAATGCCATACTGACTGTTGTCATATTTAAGGGGTGGGGGTGGTGCGGGGAGGAGTGTTGGGGTGGGGTTGGATCGTACCTGCTGCATGCGAGCCAACTGTTCCTGTAGTGATAAAACCACATTGAAGTTGTCTTGAAGTTTATCGCATTGCTGAAAGAAATAGAACGACCCTAATCATTTATACACTGATGACTGGTATTTCCTTCGATACATATTATTTCATTTTCCGAGATGTCGCTCCGAGAGACCGAAAAGCCAGAATGGGAAGCGAGAAATTTGCAGCGGCATTTGCAATGAGCTTTCATTCGTTTTCCTATTGGATCTTGCGCCTTTTTCCTTTGTTCTGCGTTACCTGGCTCTTTCCCTTTTTCGCCGTTTCCTTTGCTTTTCTCTTGTCTTTTTTCTTTCCTTTCAAGCTCGT
Organism: Meandrina meandrites; assembly: GCA_963693305.1. Taxonomy (NCBI): domain Eukaryota; kingdom Metazoa; phylum Cnidaria; class Anthozoa; order Scleractinia; family Meandrinidae; genus Meandrina; species Meandrina meandrites. The sequence goes on along the minus strand of OY855905.1, from coordinate 41,124,634 downwards.
TCCTTTGCAATGCGCTCTTATTCTTTATTTTCGCGCTCTCTTTCTTTTGCACTTTGCTCCTTTCCTTGTGTACCAAGCCGATCCGCCCTATTAGTAGCCCGGCAACTCGTAGCCGCCGAATGTCGCACCGCTCGTTGTTTTAAAGGTCAACCGACAACAGCGTTCTCACACCTCCTCTCCCGGGACTCCGGTCCCCCTACAGTTTAGACTTTGATTTCGCACTCTTTTTATTTCTGCGCCCGTATCCCTCTATACGTGACTACATTGCTGTTTTCGCGCTTTTTTCTTAATGTGCTCCTCATTCTCCATTACTTTGGCGCCCTCTTCCTTTACAAGGTGCTCTTTTCCTTCATTTTCAAGGTGCTCTGTCGGTAACACTAAGGCTTGCAGTCCTGCAAGCCCATCAGTGGGCCACTTATAAACGTAACCCATTCAATCTAAATGGTCGAACTATAAATTCTCTCTACTAACTGCAAATTGCATTCTTTTGACAACTTGGTTGTACATTAAAACGTATCTCTAAACTGAGTCACGAACAATTCCTAAACTGTTACAAAATTCACTTTTCTCACCTTGGACAATTCCATTTTCAAAGTAAGAACTTCTTGGGCTAACTTCTCCTCTCTTTCCTAAAATCCAACAAAACGTTGGCGTTATTACATAAATTGCACGAAACAAATATTTCATGTAATTGGGAAACAGCAGCACGGATAACCCGTGCGACTTGACCTGCAGTCCCCAATCGTAGGAACATTCCCATAGACAGACTGTATACTAACCTTGGCCTCCTTTTCTCGCTCGCCCCGGGTTTTCTCCGCCAAATCCAGTTCCTCTCGGTGGAGTTGTTGTAACCGCTGCTCGTTCTAAACCATAAACAAAACCTACTGTTCAGATACCATACATTTCTTAGCTCAAAAATATCCTTTCTGCTCACCATCGATTTTCAGGGTATCAGATGAACAATCTGGAAACCATGACAATTTTTCATTGGTGACAATATCCAGATACTTTTCCTTATGCGCGACTGGTTACAGTCAAAACTGGGAAATATTTGGTGATATATCCCAAGTGATATTCCCACGTTGAATTTTCATCCCAACTTCATTGTTAAATTGAATAAAACTGAATATTTTGAGCACATTAGCAATACTTTTGAGCGCTGGCAGAATTACTTTGACGTTTAACAGCTTGGGAAACAGGTATTCCAAATGGAGCTCAAGAGCCTGTGTAAAAATATTTCAAGGATATGAAACACAATAGCCTCCATTCGGCACACTTTCGAGACTCTTGTTTCTTGAAGATCACCGTTAGTTTCGCTTCTCGGAACAGATCAGACAATGACCGCGGACAAATATCAGTGCATATGCCAAATGGAGGTTATTGTTTTTATCTCCGCACTTTGTAAGCGATTTTTAATTTTTGAGAAAAAATAAATGCTGGTAGCTTGGTTCTTAGACGCAAAACAGTGTTTTTATTTCCCTATATACATGAAAAATTACTCGATTCTGATTGGCTGAGACTGAGTGCAGTTCAGAGGTAACACCAGTGCAAAAAGTGTAACACCAGTGCAAATTACAAATAGACGCGGACAAAAACAACGACCGGGGTTTTCGCTAGGTAAACAACAGTAAAACACCTAAAAGATAGTTCTAAGAAACCAAATACAATTATTAGCACCTCATTCTGGCTAAATGTACGGAAAACGTCAAGCAAAGAGAAAAAAATATCGCCAACAAAATAGAGGAAAACGAGCCGGCAAGCCGAACAAAAAGTTCTGCCCTAAAGTAAAAGGACAAAACAGTGACGACTTGTCTTGGAACCAGACCGCTTACAGAATGATAATAGCTACACTCGACAGGCATATAAATAAACAAGGATACAAGTTTTTCAATCCGGCAAGTAAGTTCTTCGCCAACTATAAAAGCGCGAAGTTCAACCGAAGAAGAAGTGGACGTGCTATGACAGTAGGAATTTTTTGGTGCCAAAACGCCAGAAGCAATTACATATCTGTAGTTTGTGGTGGCTTTTTGCATTTATCAACTGCCAGGTTTCTTTCATCTTTGGCCGCTCGAAGCTTATGAAGATGATCTCGGTTCCCAAAACGGCCGCCGTCCAATTCTTCAGTTTACGCCGAGCTTTCACAGTCTAATATATGTACATTGTCTTTAGTCGCTCATTGTTAACCGAGTTGTGCTTCAAAAACGTTTGAAAAACCACAAATCAGTCCCAAGTTTACAGTACAACTGATTGAATCTGAATATTTCGCTCTTGTGAAAGTTTGAACTTGACATGTGTTTGCTGTGCTTCAACCAATCAATTGAATGAAAAATCAGAAAAGGCGCGCGGTGTCAAAATTCAACTGGTTTTCTTTTTCTCTCTGTCCCTTTTTTCATGTATATTATTAATAAGTAATCACATGATTTTTCTCGTGCAATTAGGAATAAATAAGCACTTATAAATTTTTCAAAGACTACAAATTGCACTCGCCCTACGGGCTCGTGCAATTTTGTTAGCCTTTGAAAAATTTACTCGTGCTTATTTATTCCTAATTGCACTCGAAATCATATGATTACCTATACTTAAACCGTTTCAGTTTCGCGCCGAAAGCGTGGATCCTCAGTCTCGCTCTCTGTCTTCTTGACACTCGTTCCAGATCCCTCGTTCGAAGACCGCGCGCATTCGAAAAAAATACGACTATTTTGCAGTCCAGTTGGGCCTAAGTAAGTGAGTGAGATTTTAGATGAAGTTTTCACTAGGTGATATGCTTCCGCTGTAGTAAATACCTCTTCCTTTTCAAGCTTAAGTCTGTCAATTTCTCCCTGCAGAGTCCGTTGTCTTTCAGCGGATTCCCGCCGTAACTCTTCTAATGCAGCCTGAGGAAGATAAACAACAGATTTTACCATTGCAAAATTATAAATAAACTCAAAACAGGGAGCTATGTCGAAGGAAAAGAGTGATAAGTTAACAAAGGCAATTTTCGCGCCAACAACGCGGCAGTTTCACCACCCGCGTCATTTACGTGTCATACTCGCGTAACTATGTAGTTTCAACAAATCAACGTAACATTTTAGCCCGGTAAAAATGTAATGGTTTTTCTCTACAAATTCACCCTAGAGGGAACAAACACCATTAAATGTGAGATAGTAAGAAGCCAATTACGATAGCAACTTTACATCGGCAAGACGTTTTTGACATATCTTGATTCGAGAAAATGGATTTGGCTTCTCGGTGGCTGGCGTAATTATGTTAAGTCGAATTTTAGGCACTGTAAACACGTAATCACTCAATTTGTGTCTTCTTGTGACGCTTGTGTTATCTGCATCGGAAAAATAGCACTGTAGCTTCGTCTCGACATGGGTATTTTGCCTCGAATGCGTCCAACCAAAAACAAATCATGGCTAAAGCAACCCCAAAGGGTACAAAAATTCCTTAACTACGTATAATAATCATGAACGTATACCGGGGGATGATCTCCGATTTACATTCAGAAAGTCATTCGTTTGCAGCCAGGAGTCATTTGCCTGGAGAAGTAGCAATACAATTCTCCAAGAAGGCAGCTCTTTCAATCATTACATGTAATTATACTCCGGCCAACGATAAAGAAACGAAGAAGGCTTTTAATGTTCTAAATGCCTTGGATTTGAAGAGACGCCTAGAGACACCAGCCGAATTATGAATTTGTGGTTACCGTAATTCGGCCCATCACTAGTTATAGGAACAGTATATATTTTATATAAAAATACGAAACGAGGGTGCATAGTAAGTCCTAATTCATGAAGAACTAAACTAACAGTGCAGCGAAACTTCACCATGAATGAAACCACTGGATGAAGGTTTCTTTGCGACTTTGCTTCTTTCACTGAGTAAATAATCCGACATTTCAAATGCTCTCATTCTCAAAGTCGACATCTCAAATTATATTTAAATCATTTAAACAACAGCGCTCTGTGAAAAATGTTCATTTCAAAAGAAAGGATCAACTTTTGATTCAAAGAAAAGACAAAAATACCTGTTCACGCCGAGTGTGAGCCGAACGCGAGTCACTTGCCGCCATTTTCTTGTCGTCGGTCGAACGACCAGCCCTGTTATGCGAAATGAAACAGAAAAAATAGTTAGCATAGTAATAATCTACACACAGAAAGACAAAAAATAACCTAAACACAAAATTATGCTAATGTAAAAATACCTTCAATTCGCCATTAAGAATGATTTTTTTTGACGTCTACCCATTAACGAAAAGTGCTCCATTGTAACATTTTCCCCTTGCTGAATAAATTTAAATTGATTCTTTTACGTTTCAGCATCGTACGTTATCACTCATTCAATTTTTTACAAATGAATAAATTGAAACTGATATTACATCATGTCTGTGTTTGGCTTTCTTTCTCCCCATGAATATATTCGCAGCGATATCTTCAACATCGTCTGGTGTTTTGATTCATTAATAAACGTAACCAGACATGGCTGAATACAAATTAAAATCATTCGTTGCCTCGTAACGGACGTACACACAGCTTATCAAACACTCCCGAAACATAATTGCGTAAATGTAAACGCTATGGAGGGTAAAAGTACGGTTCTCTCAAACATTGTCGACATCTAAATACTGGTAACAGTTTCGAAAACACTCTTCATTAGGAAAAGGAAGGATGGATTGAACACAAGTCATTTTTTGCACCAAAGCAATGGTACAGCCACTTCACCGACAATTTGCCACACTTTGCCTTCCTTTATTGCATAAAATAAGTATCCTCATTTCTAAGCAAAATTCTAACAAACAATACGATAATTACATAACTTTTTCTTTTTCTTTCATTCTGATTAAAGCAAGATTTCCAAACTGTACGACAATATTCATGTTTTAAAGAATACAATCAAAATAATCTTATTTATGGCAACGTTTGAGAAGCAACATGAAGGTTATACCGAGAAATTAAACCGATTAACTATTGACGTTGAAAACAGAAACAGGATTTCATTTTAGTGAATATAGCTAATTACTTTAAAAGCTCGTGGGAAACATCGGTTTCACAGCAGGTGCAATGCAAATTACACTGAATTTCCGTTGGGTGGATGGGAGGGGATAGTCGGGTTGACCAAGTCCTTAGCACATCTTTTTCTTTTAAATTCCACCAAACGGATATTTTATTTCTTGTTCTACTACACGATGGTCCAACAGCGCTCAAGACTCAGAAGATGCGGCGTCCTGGTGCAAAACAGAGGATGTTACAATTCAGTAATGTTGTTCGCTTACCCTCCTTTCCGAGATGGACCTTGACTGTATCGCGGCCTGCCGACAGGTTTCCTGCAGAATAACATTTGTCACATTTGTAGCCCTTTTCTCATACAAGTACTATGTAGGTTTAAAGGTACATTATCCAGTATTTGATCGACACCTGTAAGAACTTTCAGTTCCTTCAAAAAACCTGGGGAAACGGATTTAAAATAGCCGACATTACTGGAGTTCGAAACAGCGAGCTGTCAAGAGAATGTACAGTACAAATCAGTCCTGAAATATTTTGTTTTCTTTAATTCCGGATAAGAGGGTAGCTATATATAATTATCAAAGGGAGTAAGCCTGCGTTGAGACATAAGCAAAGGGAGTTTGGAGGAAGCTTCGTTATTAATTCAGGGGAACTCGCACATTTTGCTCAACCAATCACACGAAACGTACTTTTCCCGCGCTTTCCTGTATACCGCCGCAGTGATTGAGTCAATCTCCACTCACCTGTACTCTACATAACGATCCACGGATTTGCTCATGTTGGCCGACCGTTCACCGACTCTTGGGGAGCGAGGAGCCTGAGGTGAGGTGCTTCTAAAACAAGAACACTGAGCGTTAATTCAAAACAACATTTTACCCCGTTTCCTGCTGTCAGATTAAATGCGTGAACGACAAAAACAGTAAATACAAAGCTGGATTGGGAAGAGCGTACGATTTCAGTTTTTTTTTTTCACCTATTCCCCACAATCTAGAAGTCTAGGATAGGCACTTCACATATACACGCGAGCTGTCATTGCTTGCAGTCTTTTTTGGCATAAGAAAGATACGAAATACAAACAATAAAAGAACCTTATCAAAGATATTAACCAATGTGTATTTCCTGAGACATGTGCATTGCACTTTTCTTTTATACAAACGTTTATATTTCAACATCCAAAGAAACGATAATTTTACTCACCCAGTACTCTTCTTTGCTGTCCGGACCCTAGAACAAAAAACACAAGAAATTAACAAGAAATTAACACAAAAAAATTAACACTATGCATCACCTATTCATCTAAATAGCGAAGGGCGAGAAGCACTCGGCTGCGCCTCGTGATTCTCTATGCACTTCTCTCGTGTTCTTAAAAATACCCGCGTGCCAATACTGCACGCGGATGCGTTTTTTATTTTTTATTACATGGTCTCTTTTCATGTTATTTTTCAACACTCAAGGAGAAATTTCGTATCTCCTCGCAGCCATGTAATATCCTCTATATCCTGCCGTATCTTGAACCCTTTTTTCTACCCCACGTGTCTTATTTCACAGGCAATTGACAATTCGGCAGTTTTTTGCCGAGAGTTTTTTTGTAACCATTTTCTCCTTGAAAGCAGGCTTCTACTCACTCCAGGGACGGCTTCCGCGAGCCATTTGCAGTACTCCCGGATCCTTCACTAGAACTGTTAAATTTCTCCACTGGAGTTAACTCCACACCAGAATCTGCGTTCGTCCTCGTCTTCTCATCGATAATCAATCCATCTGAAGATGAGCGCTTGTGTTTTGAAGTCACAGGGCTGCTAGCTGGCCGCGGAAACACTTTGGATAAATTCAGCGATCCTTTAGTATCTTGGTTATTCGCTTGGGTAGATTCAGAGCCATCCTGCAGAATGAGAACTGATTAGCAAGTAAATTCTCCACTCGTAACATCCATACAGAGTCAAGAAAGTGGTCACGAGAATTAGGAAGCTGATCTCCACACATCACCCAGCAAGTAATGTTTGAAGGCCAGTAAGAAAAAAGTGTTTATTTATGCAATTCGCCAAAATTATGCTCTTACAGTGCAGTGAGTTAGGAAATTCTGCTTAGCAGTAATGATGTAATTTTGTCTGTGGGGGGTAGGGGGAGGGGAGGGATGGTAGAGAGAGAGGGAGGGGAGAGGAAGAGGAAGGACTGAGCGAGGGAGCGAGAGCTTACACCAGGTTGGATTGATGCTTGAGGGGAAAGAAACATTATGAATACGAAGTACAAACTTGACAAATCTTCAAAATGTACCTTGTCCTTGATATTGTCCAGTTCTGGCTCAGATTTAACCGACACAGAACTCGACTGTACACTCAAAGGAACAGTGCTGTCCACAGTTGTGTTTATAGCAACACCGCCAACAATCCTGGTCTCCGAATGAGCTTTCCGGCTTTGTTTGAACCGCTCCACCTTTGCTGCGAGTTTCGCTGCGGCACTCGTGGAGTTCCTATCACTGTCCGATGCATTTTCCGCTGTTGACGCGACCGTCAGTTTGGATTTCTCTCTGTCTAGACCTGTTGCCACAAAAAGAAATAAAGGTTATCCTAAACCGCTAGCTCATCGAAACTTCTGCTATCGTTTAACTGTCTACTTTTTATCTGATCCTCCAATTGTGTACCTCTATTTCTTGGTCCCTTAAGGAGATAAACAGACAGTTCTTACAGAGAAATATTTGTCTCACGTTTTTACGACCTGCCAGCATGAATGACACAACTTATTTTTGCCGTCATGCATTTACTTGTTTTGTTCAAAAAAAAAAACGGAGATACTACATTAAGCTCTAAAAGATGCGCAAATACTGCATTTGAGCTATTTATACCAATACCAATACTTTTACCCTGGCCACTTTTTCGTGGTGGTGAAAAATAAAATCAATGGGTAAAAAAAGCTTGCCCGCGAAGGACAGCCCATAAATTACAGAAACCCCTAAAAGGGGCCTGGCAACTTTACCAGTGTCTGTTTCTTCAGTTTCACTGTCCGCTTCTTCGCTGTCACTATCATCCTCTGAATCGTCTTGTTCTTGACCTCCAAATCTGATTCCTTCCTTAAGTTCATTCTTCAGCCACGTAGGAGCCTAAAGGGAAAACACAAATCCATTCGTTCGCTTTAGAAAGGGCTGTCCAAAGAGCCGATGTGAAACTTAAGAGTGATAAATCCCTACCCAACAAGTGACTTTAATCAATTGTACATTCGCTGGATTCTCTGTGCCGTTACACTCAGCCAGCTGTTAAGTGAAACGCGGCGGCCTGCGATGGCCTAGCATCACATCCAAGGGGAGTACTGTAGCAATACTCATGGTATGAAAACTGGGATAAGCCGGCTCCGGCCGCGTGTGGGCCTATGACCTTAGCTCTTAAGCCAGGATCTAACGAGAGGAGTGGAGTAAAGTTAGGACGAAAGATTTAGTCTTAAACTCTTCAGTGCCTATCATGATCAGTGCTCGATCAAACGAACTCAGTGACAGTACACAATAGATGATATCCTCAGCCTATCAAACAAGTAATAAGTCTCGTCGACTCTGATGAAAATATACGCAGCCTTAATTTCGTTGAGAGCGCACGGGAGTTAACGGGCACACATGAAAGTTGGCGGACAAACGCGCAGTATAGTTTCAATTAAGTCTCGGCATCGGTTCTCGTTGATGGGTGTTTTGGGCTTTCTGGCAGCCATCTTACCTCTCCCAACGTGGTGTCTAATTCTGAAGAGCTTGATCCCATCGAGGAATCGAGGCCAGTGGGTCCTCGGGTGTTACCAAAGGAACTGTAAAAACAACATTCAGAATAGATTCAGAAAACAACAATTACATAATTAAAGCAGCAAATCAACTAGTGTAAAACGCAAGACTCTCGTTATCTTATGCGACGGAACGGGGAGTAGATGCAGGGTTTTCTTTAACATTTTGAGTAACCGGATTACGGAAAGTTCCGTAAGGTAGACTGCTTTTGGATTAAACATATTTTATATGCTGTACCCAAAAAGATGAGAGCAACTTTTTCAGCCAAACAACTTTGTTTCTCCGGTCGACTGAAGTAGCCGGTGAAACCCTGCAGAGTAACCGGCGAGCTTTTATATACAACCCTACATCAGATGGTGCTCAAAATGAAAAAAATAATAATAACTGTAATAGGAAGAAATAAGGACTACCGCGATCCATAAACTGTATTTTAGACTTGACACTAACATAACTGTAAAAAATAAGGAGGCAGCGTGGCCTGGTGGTTAGGGCGCTGGACTTGTAATCCGGAGGTCCCGGGTCCAAATTCTCCTCCCTGCCACTAGATGGATTTGTCTTCGGCGGTCCCGAATTCAACTCCTCCACGCTTTGTATATAGCCAACTGGTCAGCTTCCTGCCAGTTGGGATTTTTAATAAGTTCCTGTTTCATTTATTATTTGTCTCACTATTTACAGTGTCTTCAATTAATACAACCGTGCTAAATACATTGACACTTAAATAAAGTGATTTATTTTTATTTGATTTGATTTACATACAGCTCAGTGAACTGTCGTTTCTTTAATGGACAATTCTCCAATCATGCTTCATGCAACCGTAGCTTAAATCTACGAGAAGACCAATTTAAATAAAGTGCACCAGACGCCAAAAGCTTGTCGTTCACCGCCGCAAAACAGTGTCAGATTCAAGTACGACTCGCATGCCCTTTGTGTGTCCAGTACGTATGAACAGGGCTAAGGGCGGAAAGCAACTGGCAGAGTATAAAACACTGATGTTAAAACATTTTTCAGAAATCTTTTACTCCTGCCAAACTGCCTTCTATCCCCGCGTAAAATGTACGTATTTCTAACAAGTAAATAACGTAACGCTCCACCTACCCATCAGAAATGTTAGTCTGTTTAGACAACCTTCTCTCACTGGCTTTTTTCTGTGAGCGTTTTTTCGATCTCCGTCTTGTAGGAAGCGGAGCTGTAGTTTCTATCTGTACAAAAACGTTGACGCCAAAACCATTGATGTCTAGCAGATAAACGGGAAACTCGTGCTCCTGATCGGCTCCGTACATGGTGTAAGTATCCCAGTGAAACAGACGTGTAGGCGAAGGCATCGTTTCATTGTCACTGATTCGTAGAAACCCTGCCGCAAATGTTTGATCGCTCATTTGTCCTCTGCGCGAGCTGTTTCTGATGTAGTTAACGGACGGGTCTTCTCTTGACGCACAGTCGCTTCGTTCAGCGTCCGAAAAGACACTAAAATACAAAGGAAAGTGAGTTGGCTAAACGGAACGCTGAAATTAGTGAGATGCTTCAATTAAATTTCCCATTTTTTTTTCACCTAGTAAGTTTATCTATCGTGAATAACATTACATGACTGCATTTGTGGGCGTAATGTCCTTTGACAGTACCTGTCAGAACGTTCAAGGAAATAACAAATTTCTCGCAATAACGAGTGTTAGCACAACTTTCACAAGAAAGCCACCAATCCGGTCAATACAGGGAATTGAAATCGCTGCGTGACAACTGTGTTTAGCGACCTAACCTTTTTTTACACTTACCCATCTGTAGATTTGGGTATCAAACTAGCACTGCTGCCCATTACATCTGGCTGTGCCACGCCCTCCTGCACCCCATCCTTCCTCTTCTTGTGGGAGGGCGGCATCGAGAATCCCTCCTGCATTCCTTCTTTTCTGCTGCGTTCCAGTCTTGTTGAGCTCGAACATTCTAGCACGCCTTCTCGGCGTTTCTTGGCGTCTTTTGGAAGAGATGACTGGCTACCGGAATTATGATCGCTTTTACTCCTGGAAATAAATTTTCGCAACTGTTTATTTTCAACTCCCAGCCGAATGATAATTGCCCCTCATAAATAAATACAATCTAAATTGTCGGTTCCACGAATCTCGCGATACGCGACACTCGTATCGATTCTCGAGAAACGACGCGGAATTTGAGTAGAGCCATGGCACTAATTAATATATCGCACTAATTTAATTTTGAAAAAAGAAAAACCATTTATTAATAAATAAACATTTCGGCATCTTTCCTTTTTCAATCGCCAAAATAAACTAGTTCGTTTTGAGCGTTCCTACCCGGGAGACAAATCCAAACTGTCAGCACTGCCGATACTCATGCTTCCGCTGGGATTTCTCTTGTGTTTTCGGTTACTTCCTTCATTGTCCGTCTTGTCTCCACTCTCGCTTTGTGTGCGCTTGTGTTCTGAGGGCCTTGTTCCCCAGAAATATAGGTCATTATCATTTGTTCCAGCCAAGGTGTAGCCATTGCCACAGAAAATCATCTGCAGAAAGAAATGACTACTCAGTCACCCGGGAAATCAGAGAGTTTTACAATGAGCTTTCAGAACTGAGGGAGCGAGCGAGTGAGTGGGCGGGCAGGCGGCCGGGCAGACAGATGGACTCCAAAAGCAGATACAGTACCGCTCAAAAGTAAGTTACCACCTCTCGCCTCGAGAGAATCATTGAAGTGGATATTTTGGAATAAATTAGGAGCAATTACGCCGCGAGAAAACGATTAATCTCTTGCGAGTGTTTTGCACTGGTTAGGAGATTTTGTCAGAGTCAAAAGATCACTGACTTGTTTGTAACGATCGGAACGAACAAACTTCGAGAAAGCTTTTGAATCGAAAGTTATCGTCTCGCTGGACTTTATCACTGCCATCACAAATGCAAAAGGTTAATGAAAGCAGTCTCAAAAATTGAAAATTAAACTGCAAGATCTCTACGGGATTGAACGCTAATGAGACGCGCGCTCTTTATAATAAAACACAGAAAATGGAAGTTGGGAAAGTCTAATATTACCGTAGTGGTCTTTTCCTCTAATGCCTTGACAATGGCAGGCACATCACGTGGTTTGCAGTTGTTGCATGCCAGCTGACCATACTGATTGTCGCCGAATGTGTACACCAGGCCTGGCTCCACGAGCGCTGCACTGTGAGCTGGTCCCAGGGACACGTCCAGCACACGGTGCTTGGACAATACCTTGACAGCTGTTGGTACATTCTTACCATCTACCTGCACCTAAACAGAACAGAAACAACGGTATGAACAAAACTGCAGCAGTTCTGAGTTGCCTCCCGGTTAAAGCAATTCAGCGATTTTGGGGAGACTTGATGCCTAGGTAAAACATGAAGTTGTCAGTCAAACCCTACGAGTCAAGTAAAGCACAACGGAATTGCCTTTTTATAAGGTACGATACCGAGTGTAATTTTGTAAATATAATAAACTTGCCAAAGTTAACAAAAGAACTGAACAACTTGTTTTAATAACCATTTCAGGTCTTTTGTTAGGACATTAACGATCACTGATGAATGTATCTCACTATTTAAGGAAGTGACACAATTAGAATACCAGCGATTATAAAGTAGGATTGACAACAAAACACAGTTGGAAGGCTTTTACCAAAAAATCTCTCTTAAAACAACCTTGGTTGTAGGTGTGGCAACAGAAGTTTTCCTCCAGTAAAAAAAGTATCTCAGAAGAAAAACTACTCCCCCCCCCCCCCCCCCCCCCCAACTCACAACGATCTTTACAGAAAGAAGCATACAGGGACGGCAATGTACTGCTTTTACGATAAATCACAAAAGGAAACGAAATTCTTGAAATCGCTTTGTAAAATGGGCACTGTCCGTCTTGCTGTAAATGATCTATTAAGTAATGAAAGGGGAAAAACACACAGTTGTATTTAACAATATTGTAATATCATTGAGATCAGTGCTGTACCTTATTTAGCAGGTTTTTCATCTGCATTAGAAATCCCTGGCGGTTATTCAGTCCCAGCTTGTTGTTTGCATTGCTGTTGAAGAAAACAAAAAAAAATTAATAGGCAGAACTCTACCAGATTCATAAACAAAATTTATGATGTATAGAAGTATACTAAGTTGGAGTTTCTGTCATCATTATGTGTGCTGTGAAGAACAACTGAAAATGCCGTTTAATGCTGAAATCAGATAGCCAAAAGATTTTCAGACGAGGTAGGGAATTAGAGTCTAATTAGCTCCTTCTTGCCACAAATCATAAAACTGAAGGTATTCTTGCACAAGTCAGGAGAAACGTAAGAAATTCCAATATTTTATGAACAAGTCACTACGTTAATAATGTGAACCTGGCAGGGAAGGGGAATTATTGCACTCAATATTTGGTGTTTCAGAAGTCATACCATCTGTAAAAGTAAATAATCTCTCGTATACCCAGTTGATTGCCTGTTGATTCACTCCAGCTCACTCCAATATGCAAGGAAAGCACCTGGAAATTTACCCAGGCTCACCAACTGTCACTTGCATCATTGTGGTGGGAATTGTGTACAAGAGAGGAAAACCTGGTACAAACCTGCCACAAGCAAGGAGTGCTCCGGTATCAGTGAGGAACATAGTACCATCATAACCACATCTGACTTGTTTTATGGAAACTGTATCATCTATAGTTGTCACCTCCGTGGGAAGACACCTGTTTAAAACAAAATAGTTAAACTCAGCAATTACTTATACTACTTGCAATAATGGGGAGGGGGGAGGAGTTTGGCTTGAAGTTCAGAAATATAAGGAATCATAGAGACACTCTCGCAAGAATAAAGACATAGTGCTAAACAAGTTATTGAATCCCACCATTGCCCTGAATTTTCAGGCTTCTTTACAGTCACTACCCGATACCATAGGCCCGCAATGTGTGCAAAGAGCTACAGCTATATATTCCTCTACACACCTGGGTCCTCTGCACGCATTACGCACCGAGCATCTCACACAAGGCATTTTACTTACTGATTATCTTCATCTCCTAATCCTAGCCTGCCATCATCACCACAGCCCCATGAGAACACCACACCATCACTGGTCACAACCGCCACATGAGCATTGCCGCAGCTGACAGATGTCACATCAAAACTCAACAGTGCTTCAATCAACTTTGGCTTTGATGAACTGGACCAGTCACCATGCCCTAGACAACCTTGTTCTCCCACGCCGCAAGTCATGACAATTCCATTGTCGGTGACAAACACTGTGAACTTTTCTCCGCAGCACACTCTGTGGAGGAAAAAAAAAACGTATTAAGTGTTGCTTCTTGTGGTGGGATGGAAACCAGAGAACCCAGAGAAAAACCCTCGGTGCAGGGTTGAGAACCAACAACAAACTCAACCCACATATGACGCTGGGTCCAGCAATCAAGCCCAGGCCACATAATTGGTAGGAAGCCAATGCTCTCATCACTGCGCTATCCCTGCTCCCCTCCCCCTTTCAATAGTTTACTTAGTTTACTTATTATCTAAGCATGTTAATAATATTAGCTCCACAATTTCATGCAGTTAAGGAAATAAAACATCAGATCTAGATCATATATCCTTGTTACAGAAGACTGTACCCTCCCCTTATAATGTAACAGTAGCCTCTTTTTCAGCTAACATCTGGCAAAGTAGATAGATAGATAGAAAGATAAACTCTATTGAAACATGATAAAAATTAAAGCTAATTAACTGCATAGTTCATTCCTAGAGCTGTTTCAATCACAAACCAAAATAATAATATTCATGGCAAGCAGGCAATTAATTCTTACTTCAAAATAGATTTAGCTTTAAGTGCTTCAACTTGCGTTGGTTTGTCTCGTCTGTTACTGTCTCCATGTCCAAGCTCACCACAGCAGTTGGTGCCCCATGTGTACACTGCATGTTCTGTTACCATGGCAACATGGGAGCTACCAACAGCAACCTTTAAAAAGAATTGTGCAATAATCTGTTAACTGGGCAATATCAAAAGTCAAAAGTCAGTCCATAAAATGCCTACAAATTCAAAGAAACTGACTATTTTCATTCATATCCTCACCTCTCTGAGCTGTCCCTTTGCAGGGATCTCAATTGGGCACATGTTGGTATATAACAAGTCTAAGTAATACAAAAGTGTTCTGAAACAAGATGACAAAATCACAATATTAAACAACAGGTAACTGCAGCTAATACACTTAATAGTTACAATTGATTTTGTTAATAATACCCAATAAATGAAGAATCCCTCTCAAGTGGAATACTCAGAAAAAAGATTTTCTGAGTTCCCCAATGGGAGTCGAACCCATGACCTTTCATACCGGTTGGATGCTCTAAACACTGAGCTATTGGGGACTCGTGGTGAGTGTGGTTATTTACCAGGTTCTTAGATGACATATGCCCTGCTGTTTGCAAGGCTCAATATGTCAAAATGATAAATGTGGATAAATGATAAGTGAAATGGTAACTTGTATAAAGTGAAATAGCTCAGTGGTTGGAGCATCCAACTGGTATCTGGAAGGTCATGGATTCAACTCCCAAAGGGGAACTCAGAAAACCTTTTTTCTGAGTATTCGACTTGAGAACCGTTCTTTATTTATTCCACTTTATCCAAGTCATCATTTCACTTATCATTTAATAATTACCCAAGGTTGATTATGATTGGCTAAAAAGGAGTGTAGTTTTCATGTTACACGAAGTGCAGTATAGAGAAACACTTGTAAATGTAAACACTCACTAGTGCAAATCACAATTATCATAAATAATCCAAACGTCAGTCCACAAAGAAACATGAAGATCACGGATGGTTAATAATAGTTACTAAGGATATTCCAAGGTTGCTGACACCACTGACACCAAGTTTAGAAATAGAACAAAAACAGGAAAAAATAAAATATTAACAAGACAACTAGAACAGAACAATAGTAATGCATGTACCTCCTTTTTGTTTTGCGGCTTTGATCGATGGAACTTCCAAGTTCATCCTCGCTGGTGTCTTCAAATCGTTTCATGAGCTGAAGGATGACAATAAAGTCACATCAGTGTTTGTTGGATCACTTGTTTAAAAACTAGAAAGGAAATCTAACTGATCTTTTAGTTCAGGACTACATGTGCTAATATTAGAAGTACTTTCAGGATACTTACCTTTGGAAGTCTCTCAATCAACAGCTCCTCTACATCTGGTCTCAAATCTGGATCTTTCTGAAGTATATCTGCCACCTAGGAAATATAAATTTGAAATAATGAATGCTGATGCAATGTAGTGCTCCTTTTTTAAAATAAACAGCAAAAGAATGAGCAAAGTTGCTAAATGCATAGACAAGCTCAAGATATCATGTGCCAAATGTTGGAAAAGCAATGAAATTATGGATACCTAATATAATGATCATATCAGCAATGTCTATTTCATTATGATAGTAAAATTATAAAAAAACACTCACCAAAGATCTAAATTCTGGACTGTAATTTCCTCTTATTGGGGCAAACTGACCCTGCAAAAAGAATACATTGCGATGATTTCTCTTCATATTGTTAAGCTTCACAGCCTTTAAAAGAGTGCCTTGCTCAAAGAGGGAATTTAATTAAATTATATTCATGGCATCACTGATCAACCTTTAAAATAATATTATCTCTCAAGCCTAAGGTACTTTTTGCATCCTGAATTACAAATCATTCAAAACCCTCTCATTCAAATATTGAATGAAAAAGGCATGTGGTAACATTATTTTTACTGTGGGGTATTTAACAAAACCATTATTTTGTAGCTGTGTTCTCCTCCTTATTAAACACCTGCCTGATCACAAGGACAAGAAAGCACTTATGTCCAGGATTGAACGTAGGTATTGTTTAGCAATTACTTCATATATGACTAGGCTGTTGCCCATTTTTATACAACTTCATATTTGACAGAATTATGTGTGATCAGGTGAACTTTTATCAGTGAGGACACTTTGTGATGCTTAGCATGAAGAGCATGCATCTCAAATTATGTCACTACTGAATTCTAATTTCACAGAAAATGTTGATGTTAATCAATTTCTTCAATGGCACTGATCCTCATTTTGACTGTGATATGATTATAGGCTATCATTGCATATATTTACCTTCATGATTTTGTTCACCAATGCTGGCAGGTTGGAACCCTCAAATGTTTTTTGTCTACTGGCCATTTCATATAATATGCAACCAAGAGCCCAGATGTCACTTTTGTGGTTGTATTCTTTACCTTCACACTGAAAATTTTTTTAATTAAATAGTAAATACACTCCGTAAGACATACATTCAACAATTAAACCTGGGATAGAAAAAGGTTGAGTACAATGATATAAGTTGTGGTTCAAACTTATCTCTGGTTTCAAATTATGATAATGAATATAAGACAATGAAAACTAAAAATCAAACTGGTTTGAAAAAGTTTAAACCAAAGATACATGTTAATTTAAGCAACAACATAAACAGTTTGTAAGGGACCAGGCAAGAACGCTTTTAAGTTCAGC
This sequence comes from Meandrina meandrites, assembly GCA_963693305.1. NCBI lineage: Eukaryota > Metazoa > Cnidaria > Anthozoa > Scleractinia > Meandrinidae > Meandrina > Meandrina meandrites. Next base: position 41,107,424 of record OY855905.1, on the reverse strand, counting down.
TTGGAGACAATAAGTTTGCAATGCTCTACTGAGCATAAAGGAATATGGCAGAACCTCTGCAAACAGATAGTTCTCCTATAAGTGTACTCTTAGTCATGGTCCCAGCTATATAAAAAAATATTTCGCTCTTTTTGCCTTTAAGCATACCAACCCTCCCCAAAATGGACACTTTTTTGGTCCGAAGAACCTCCAGCAGTGGGGGATATGACTACATATGGTTTGACAGCACAACACAGCAGATGAAGTAGCTTTAGTTTAATATACCATTTCTGGTGAAATATAGTAAGGTGTTCCCAGCACAGTGTTTGCCTTAGAACCTTCTAGCTGTTTACTGATACCAAAGTCACCAAGCTTGACCACGCCTTCCTTGGTAAGAAAAATATTGGCTGTCTTCAAATCCCTGAAAAGATCAAAGGAATGTTACTATAATTAATATTCCACAATTGTTGATCAGGTAATTAATATTCTTGTAACTTTAATCATTATATTATTATTAATAACAACTTGAGGTAAATAAAAGAGATGTTTAGAAGCCCATCACTGCTAGAAATAACGGGTAACTTGAAAGCAGCATTTTTTTTATCATTTTTTTTTAAATCACTGCACCTGTGCAAGATGTTGTTCACATGAATATACTTCAAGGCAGAAAGCATCTGTTGGAAGATTATTAAGATCTCTCTTTCTTCCATGTCTTTCTCCAGCCTTGACAAATACTGAGCAAGAGTTCTGCAATCATATTATAATATTCATTATCAACAAGTAAATATAGGATACATTAGATGAGATGTTTTATATTCTGAATACAAACAAGTTGTGTTTTCCATCTTTTTTCCTTAACTAGAAAGAGGCAGAAGATTTTCCTGCTTTTTCTAGATCTGTCGCAGGGTTTAATATTTCCACCTGCCTGGAACACCAAGGCTCATAAATTGAAATTATTTCGAAATGGAAACATCTCCATATTGCTTTGATTGGTATGTCAACAAATGAGAATGTTGTAGTTAATGTTTCCACAGTTATTACTCGATGTTTGTTATGTTGTAAAATTATTTAAAATTGTAATATAAGAGTTGTGTTTACAATTTAAGGATTATAGTAATGAATCTGGAACAAACTAAGGTTAATGCAAATTTAAAGTAGGGCAAGTACAAACACATCAGTGTGGTTAAGGCAGTAATAATGGCTGAGGTTCCATGACTTTGTTTGTATGCGCAAATGCAGTACACAAATTCTGCAATACTTACCCTCCATCAGCATATTCCATTTCAATCATCAGTGTGCCATCAACTTCAAAACTGTCATAGTAGCTGACAATGTTAGGATGCAGACTAAGTTTAGACAGTACTTTAGCCTGTGAATGAAAGACGAACTGTTACACGTACCAGCATCTCATGAACTGAAGGGAAGAATCTAATTCACTTGGATGCAAAATTTTTTGAACAGTTGATCTTCTCACAAGTACACTCATGAGATATTCACAGGTTCTTGGAATGCCTTGAGCAAGTGGCAAAATACATTACTTTCATTGCAACATTTTTTCTGACGTAATGTGTGTGAAGCCTGCAGCATGGACAATTTTATGGAAGAGCACATGCAGGTTTAGAGAAATTCAATAATTCACCAGAACAGGGCATTCAAAACAAGCTGGATCCATGGAGTTCTGCCAGCTACTTGATTATATGTCGCTGGGTACTCTGGTCATAACAATCACCTTGTGACAAACAAACTAACTTTTCACAGCCATCTACTCTTACAGTTGCTGATGCCTACTTCAAAACATTAACATTTGGAAACCACTGCCAGACAGGGAAGGAAAGAAAAATCTCAGACTGCATTTATTTATATTCAGTCATCTGGGGGTTCATGTATATCAGGACAAAGAAGTAGCAATGGTGTGTCTACATGTGTTGTTTTGACCATTCCCTTTGTTTTTTAAACTTGCGCTTTCCACCTGCTGTGAATGCACTTTACCAACTTTCACAAGAATACTGGCTGCACATTTGCATTTCCTGCAGGCTATAACAAGTTTGTTTTCAAATGAGAGGTTCATTGTTTTTTTGGACATGATAAATAGCTTTGCTTCACAAACACTATTTAAAAAGAGTTATACGTTACATAGTATATGACTGTATGAAAACTGAACAGAAAGTTTGCTAAGTCTGACAAACCTCATTCATAGCCATCTGTCTTTCTGTTGCCGTCAGATCATGAAGAGAAATCTCCTTCAGGATGACAAGTGAATCATCGTCTTTCTTTCTGTACAAGACTGCTGCTCCATACGCCCCTACAACATTTGTGGTAGCAGCAATAAAGTTATTACTTTTAATTCAATACTAGATTAAAACAACACAACAGACACCTGACCACTTAGTAAAATTTTCCGAGTTTTTTTCTTTTAAATATAGTGCTGTTGTTGTGGAACAATTTTACCCTTGGTAGAATTTTAGAATTTTCCTTTGTTTTTATTAATTAAAATTTGTTTTTTATCTGAGCGACACTTTTGGCTGGTCGTCGGTGCTTATTGAAAGCACTGTGTACTAACAGTAAAATTGAACCACAACATAGTCAAACCAGTTATTTGGGACGTTTTTGCTGCTTTTAATGTAGGGTCACTTTTTCAATGAAGAAAGAATAATTATTATCTCACCTTTTCCCACTGTTCTGATCTTTTCAAAGTTGTTAATATCCTGCTGCTGAACACCGGACCAACCTCGCATCTTTTCTTGCTTGAAGTAAAGCTCCCCAGGATGAAAACTGCAACATTAATGTAATTAGTAACACAGTCACATGCATGCGTAAAAATAAAATACTTTTGATGTAAAGATGTGGAGTGGTTTACGTTTTTGAATAGACAATAAGTAATTAATACTACTTTGCATTTAACATTGCTTAGTGATTGGTCTAAAGAACTTGCAACACATTCTTGACTAATCAGAAGTAAAACCAACTGAAGACCAATCATGGTTTGCCCATACCCCTTTTCCTGCATTTCATGCAAGCTCCATATATTTGCTTTGAACTTTGATTGTTCACTGGATTGTCTGTGTCCTTTAATTTGGTACTTTGGCTTTGGTTTAATGGCACCCAATTTATAATCACTCAATCACCTGCATGTACAGGTGTGCAGGTCACAGTGCAAGTCTGACACAGTATCATTGTGTCATTTCAAGTCCAGATGGAATGCGCTAGACTTTGCGAGACTGTATATTTTCTGTGAGCCCAAGACTTCCTTAACATTGAATAGAAATTGAGACTCCGCGAAGGCCCCCCATAAGAATACGAGACAACGAGACCCCTGGAATTTGGCTAAAATTTTGCAAGACACACATTTTTTTGAAAGACCATTCACCACCCATTTAACAGGTTACATGAATACCCCCCCTCTTGGGCAGCACAATGCAACCATACTATCCATATCAAAATTGCAAATAAGTTGACACTGGATTGCACTGATCACCTACAACACTCATTCCCTTTTACAAAATCTTTTTGAAATCTTTTTCCCCAAATTTGAGCTTCTTAACCTGGAGTGCAGTTTTTCTGTTAGTGCAGCTGATTTGCAAGCATTTATCATGGTTACCATAAAAATTTTTATTCTGTAAGCTCCCTTACCTAAACTCCTCATCACCTTTACTCCTAATATCTGTTCCCATGATCTCTTTTGTTATGCCAACTGCTACCTGTGTGTGGAAAATAGTTGATATTAGTTTGGTTAACAATAAACTTTACCTTTAACTTATAGTTACAGTCTAAGAAATACATGACAGCATTATCATGTCGTAAGCACCCCATGGCAAGTGTTTTTATCCGTTATTTTGATTTGATTTGATCGTTTATTAAGTAATCTTTAAAGACACACTAGATGGCTTGTCACACGCTTTAAGTTGTCTCATATTTCCATACAGAACACATGTTGCACTAGACATCTATTGTGTAATTCAATATAATTTTAAAAAGCTCTTTGATCAGTTTTGCAAGCACTCGCACTCAGAAGGAAAGAAATTACATCTTACCCTATTTAGCTGATTATTAGTTGATCCTGTGTGTAAGTTGACCCCCTATTTTTGAGGCCATAAACTAAGTGTGTTTTTTTTTTTCATTTCTGGATAAGAATTTTCTTGGAAAACTAACCTTGTGTTACTTAGAATTTCCTCTCAGATAAAGGTACTTAATGAAAAAATCACAGCAAGTTTTAATGTGAATTTTATTATCATGCTCATGCAAGCGTTTTAGCAACACGTGTTTATCAAACGAACCTTTGTTATTTTGCGGCTTTAGAAGACAAACAAAACACCAAGTTACACGAAAAATCTTTGAAAACGACTCAATAAACAAAGCCCCAAGCTTGCTTGCAGTACTTGATAACCAAGCTACAAAATTGGTGAGGTACTGGTAACTGATAACTACACATGCTTGAATCATGCCAAGGTTTACTACCGGTAAGTAGTGAAGTTCGAAGCAAGAAAGATCATCTATTTAGATGTTTTTCTCGTGTGGATTTACAGCTTTATGAGTGGAAAATGTCAGCTCTTTATTCAAACCTTGTGCAAGTGAGTCTCTATAACATACAGCAGATAAATCGTAATGAATTTCAACTTGAACTGCCAATTTAATGACACAGCAAAATGAAAGGACATAGCAATTTGTACTGTTGTTTATACAATGCTTGTTGACAAATAAAAAAATTGTTGCCATGCTAATTGTGCAGAATTAATTTGACTTGTGCTTGGGTCGAAAATTTTGACCCATGTATAAGTCAAGGACGATTTTTTACACCGATTTTTAGATAAAAAAAGGTCAATTTATACACACGTAAATATGGTAACTGTGAAGGAAGGAAAGGTTCTTATGATGTCAACTCTCACCAAATCCAGCACTAACGTACATGTAAGATTTACGTGGAATATTTCTTAAGGTAATTGCTTGTCCCTAATGCCGTGAACCAATTGTTTCTGTTTTCTCATACCAGATGTTCTATTGATGAGAACTCTGCAATGTTGTTGGTAGTTGCTCAACGCAACTTGCAACTTTCAATTCAAATTTGCTCTTTGACTAGCAAGTTCCGGTTTTCGAGCACAATTCCCAGTTTGGCTACTTGAACTACACCTGTCACTAATTTCTTGTCGTCTGTTGATAAATAGTTGGCCATTGGGTTATTATTTTCTACTTCTTCAAAACAGAGGTGGGATTATTATGTTCTATCCTGAAAAAAAACTGGAACTTGGCAACTTGCTGGAACAAATTTGAATTGATAGTTGCAAGTTGCGTCAAGCAAACTGCCAATCAATATTCAAACATTGCGCCACAACATTGCAGAGTTCCCATCAAAAGAACATCTGGTTTGACTGTAATTACAACCCTCCAAGTTAAGACCATTTTAGTCGCCATGGCAACTAAAATTTTGGAGCTGGCGACTTAATTGGAACAGAAGACGCCAGCCTGGTGACTAAAATTGAGGAGAAAGATTGAAAGCATGAGCTTAATTTAGCGACTAAAATTTTTCACTGGCAACCAAACTTGAGCAGTCGGTGGCCAAATGGCCACTAAGGAAAAAATAAACTTGGAGGGTTGAATTGTTATCAACGTAACATACTTGGGTTAAGCCTTCCAAAATCTCCACAATTTCCAATACATCATTGCTTTGAGTAAGAGGGCAAGCAAGAAAATCTAGTCGTGCACCAGGTGAGTCTGCGTCAAGACAAACTTTGACAAGTTCTGTGAAGAAATTCTGTAATTCATCAAGGTCCTTGACAGCGTGAAGAGAAATGACCTAGAGAAAAGTATTTTTAAAAAAGTTAAAGAAACAATTAGAGTACACCTAGCCCACAAAAATTTTTTTTGCTGAAGTAAATGTAACTGTTACCTGAAGTATTTCAGCGAAAGCATTTTTGAATTTGGTTGAATTCTCGGTTTTTTATAGCCTGCCAAAGTCGCGATTGACATGTTGCTTGACTGTGTTTTGGGGAGTCTGGGTCGAGAGAGCTGATGACGTTTACCCAGGAACCAAACACAATAGCACCTCCCTCATTTCTTTGAACAAAATTCCTGGGTAGACATCATCAGCTCTCTCAATCCAGTTCTCTTAAAGCCCAACCATGAAACAATTGAAAATGGTGTCGTTTTTAGGGCCATTTTCGTATTTTTTCAAGGATTCAACCAAATCCAATTTTTTTTGCCAAACAAATTCGAATAACAAGAAGATTCATTTTAGCAAAAAAAAGAAAAAGAAATTGGTGTTAGGTGCACTTTAATGCAGCCTAATGTGCCCATTAGAAACACATGTGAAGCATAGGGCAGAAAACTGAATTTAACAGGCAGATGCACTGTCACGAGCCACGAAGTCACTATCTTTTGGGCCTGTCAACTTGTTTAACTAAGGAGTTTGCTAAAGGTCTTAAATTGCATGTTAGTCGGGCAGAATGATTCAACTTTTGTTAAAATGTTCACAGGCGTTCTCTCCCCTCTTCCACAAACCCCAACCTGGGAACAAGGCTGCCCCACACCTCTTCCCTTATTTAACACTCACTATTTTTCATACCCAACTAACCGAATGCCTGGAAAAGGCTAGTATATAGTTGTGCATATAATTTATTAATTTTCTAATAATTTTTTATCTGTGTCCACAGGTTCCTGTCATGTTTTAATTATGACAGTATAGTGGTTTTGGCTGCTATATTTAGTTAAATATGTCTGATTTACACAATCCCTCCAACATGACAAAAACGTTTAAGAAAACTGCACGCATGAGAATATTGTTTTGGCGTTTAACACAATAGTAGTCACTCCAGATAAAAGAAAGTACTTCACAAACTTTTTAAGAGAATAATTACGACTTCATGTCATTTTTAATTGACTGATTTTCAGGTAATTTTGTTCTAAGTTTATATATTCATGCGATCATGAAAACTATTTTCTTGTCACCCTGCACGCAAAACATTCATGACATGATAAAATATAGATCTCCTAATTACCAAACTTGCGACAAGATTTCAGCTGTCGTTCGAAAAAAATTAAGCTTTTCAAATTGTCGCAGACTTCAAAATTTTCAGCTTTTAATAGTGCTTCCGGCGTCCAATACAAATTTTAAAAAAAATTCCATTTTCAAAATATAAAAGTGCCTGAAATAAGATTTCGCATACCTAAAAAAATATTATTTTGCTGTCAGTGTGAGCTCATGCCCAAAGTATTTTAAAAGAAGGGTGAAAAAGTTAGAATTAAGCTTAAATTTATTTTTTATTTAATTTACTGTAAAGCTTACCTGGTCGTCGTTTGCACAAATAATCATATTGCTGCCTTGACCGTGTGCTAAAAACGCAATGCTTTCGGCTTTACGACCCGCTAGAGTTTGTTGAGCTTGAAGCAGAAGTGATTCCAGAGTTGAGTTGTCGTATTTGTAAGGCACAAACAAAACTGATGATCGAGCGGCCGAGTTTAGAACGGCGGTATGCCGAACTTTCGAGCTCAAAAACACAACGCGCCATGCAGGAGGTAAAACAGCGCTGTTTGAGCGACTGTGGCTCGTATTTTCCTGCCTTTCGGAGAGCGCGCTTTCCGACTCATTCTGACCTTCAATCTCATTTTGTGCATCCTTTGAACTCGAAGCCATTCCTTGCCTCACATCATCACGACGTCTGGAAGATTAACTCCATGTTTCACCATGTTAAAAGTGTTTGCTCGGACACAAGATTGGTCGTGTGATCATGGTTCTTCAACCAGGCCGCGCCGCTCTGTCTGAAGACAGTATTTCAACGTTCCCAATTACGGTATGTTCAGTCCATCAATCCAAAGAGCTTTCCAACTTAGAAAAGCGTTTCGTTTAGAAAAAATAATTATCCTAGTTTCAGGTCATCATCGAAAGCATTAAGTTGTAAAATTCCACTTCAGGTCTATCGAGCAGAATGCGTCGAGCTCCCAAGATGGCCGGAAAGAGCCAAGGAGAAAATTGAATACTGCCAGAAGATCAATATAGCATCGATCAAGATTTAGGGCAATGCCAGGTTATAAGCTTCTTTATGTGTAAAAAACGGCCAAACAACTTGACAGCGCTTGATAAGACACCTTGCAATATTTTGTTGTCTTGTATGTATGACCACCACTATCAAAACAATCAATTTTCGCTCCAAGACTACAAGATTCAATCAACGGGTTATTCGTAATTCGTCGGAAAGGATCGTGCAGTGGTCGGCAAACGTGTGACGACACATGGGTTCGATATAATGACAACCTTGTTCCCAGGATCCTCTCTGTATCTCCTTTCTCTGGAGATACAGAGAGGACCCTGGGAACGAGGTTGATAGAGGTTGATAGGGTTGATAGTCGGTTGATATAATGAATGAGGGCGGGCAAGAGGCGGGTTTAAAGGTCAAATGAACAAAAATTTCGAATTTTCTTTTTTTAGGCCAATTTGTTAATTAAGAACCAAATAAACATATTCTGAAGTTTCAAAGGAATTGGACTTTGCAAAACAGAGAAATTTCAAGTTGAAAAAGGCTTAGTTTTGGCCTTCATAATCGTAGAGCGCTCGGGAAAATTGTCGGGAAATTTTTGGCACATAAAACTGTGACGTCAGTATTGGTGCGCTGTGAAATTGCGGGAAATTCAAAGTCTTTTAGTGATGAAGCTCACAAGAATGGAACATCATGGTGTTTTGTGCAGCACTAAACTGCTTAAATTATTCTAAGTCGAAAGTACGCTTAAGTTTCCAGCAAATTCAAAGCTCAGGAAACAATGGCTTTTGAAAATGAAAAGAAAAGAATTTCAGCCAGAAAAGAACTCTCGCATTTGTGCGGTTCATTTTACCGAAGACTACTTCAGAGAAAATCTGGCAATACGTAGGTTTCTGGCTTCTGATTTCAAGCCGCTAAGACTCCAAATCAAAGAGGATGCTGAGCCGCGGACTATTTTTTTTTTGTTCCAAAAAAGAAATCACGGGGAAGAATTTCTTCCGAAGCACAAAGACCCCACTGTCCGTTCGGCTTTTGCTAAACGAAGGAAGTTAGAGGTATGCATTTTGCACCTTTCTTATTCTACCTAGAGATAGATAGAGTATTTGTTATGATTATTAGCACTTTTACTTCGTTGATTTGGCTGAGTCATGATCAAGCATTAGAATTTGAGTTCGTTAGTTCAATATCCTCGTCAAATAATTTGCTTCAATGCACGTGCAGGTGCTTTTTGACGCGTATAAAATTAAGCTTCAAATGTTGTCTTTATGTTGGGTTTACAACCGTTAATATCGAGCCCCAAATAACATGTACCGGCTAAATAAATATGGACCAAAAAACAGCTAATGCAAACAGGACTCACAGTGTCCGCGGGGACAGTGTGTAAACGCTCAGTATTTATTTCAACACTGAATTTTCCTTCAGCTGAAAACGACACGAATTTATTCATTGAAAGTTTTACCCTGCTTGATGCTTTGCAGTTTCCAATTTGCATTGAGAAATACCCTTTCATTCAAGTTAAATTTTTATGTACAAATTTATTTTTGCGTTTTGTGTGACTCTCGAGTACCGAAAAGAAACAGTGAATTCAATCTTAGCTTTTGGCCACATCCTAGGGTACCTTCGCGCTGCATACCGATCCGCCGGGTTGCAAGCCGCACACGTACTGATAAGAATTACGTGCAAATCCAAAAAAACTGCATTTAGATTGGGGTATATAACAAAACTAATTGTTCTATACCAAGCTGAGCGAATTGATGATTTTTATACGCCATCCAGTGTTTGAAAACCTCATATATCGTACAATGCTTACAATTTTACTCGGTGCTTTGATAATGATTAAGTGTTATTGTCAGAGAAAACCGGGCAGGGGCAAAAGATCGAGGTCGCCAGTTTACCTTCATCTTTTCGCAGTATAAAAGCTACCTGAAAAGATTAGGAATGGTGGCATTTGCAGAAGTAGACGTTCGTTTTTCTTCGAGAAATCACCATTCCATTATTTTGGGCACTCCAGCGGCTAAAAATAACCGAGATTTCGGGCAACTTTCCGTAACCGTAAAACACACCTCGTATGACTCCTAAAAGCTCTTGTATTTTTTCTATGACATTGATCCCTTTATAAGTTGATTAAGATATATTAAACCTTCTTTGCTTTAATACTGTGTTTTTTTACGTGGCGCTAAAAACGCCACTGAATCGTTAATGAGTGTCACCCAAATATGAGTCATTTTCAGTCGACTGTTTCAAAAAAGTGCGGCAGTTTATTTTTAAAGTAAAACCATTTTCCGATAGTATTTTGTGCTCTTAAGAGACTTCCCCTAAATTAGTTAAACAAACTTTGAATGAATTTTGTTTACATTCTGTGTATCCCCCGACTTTACCGAATGCGTGACGCGTCACGAATTAAAAGGGCAGACGACAGGTGTTTCAAAAGGTTTGTTTAGAGTTCTTCTTGGCTTTGAAATCATGAACTGTTCTTTCCGATCAGAAGAATCGCCTTGCAGTCAGGTGTTGGAATTGGTAGAAGAATCCACATCTAACAAAGTCTAGAACAATGTCGGTCTCAGAGACCGCGTCCCTCATGACCAGCAGTCGGGAAAACCACCTGTTGTCAGATGCACAGAAATATACCTGTTGGGTAGTAGTTCGAGTTCTCGCAGCCTTTCATAAACATAAAATAAGATGTAAAAAACACCGATTCCTCTGGTGAAATTGGAAATAGCGAAAGCTGTTGAAAAATTAAGACTAGAACGCTTGCAAAATAGTCTTTGGATGATACGTTGATGTTCGTGAACTCAGAGAATTGCATGTTAAAAAATACCCGCTTAATCAGACAGTTGTTTTATAAAGACAGTCCTGATCAGCATCAAGAGCTCAGCGTAAATTTTCAAGACTAGGCATGTTCTATGAAGGATCTTGAAAACATAGACTGTGAGGAATAAACGCTGTGAAGGCTTGATAATGTTTCAGGTACATTTGAAACACTGTAGACTCGAATACATCTCTATCGGTATGGTAATAATTATAAAGAAAATTACTGATTCTGATCAAATATATATACTTAGTCAACTTGGACAGTGAACATGAAAATCGTTTGTTTTATGAATCATTCAGTTTATGAATCTTTTTTTTTTACGAATAATTCAGCAATTATTAACATATCTACTGAGACAGACGTCAGTACTGAACAATTCATGTCCACGAGCGAGAGACCACAGTATGTTATCCAATATTTGTCTACTTGAATGGTTCGTAGAATAACGAAAGTAAAACGTAGTTTTTTTTTCCTGACAGAAAAAAAAAGATGATACATTTTATTCACATCGATCAATCTCTCTAACTGAGCGTTTTGTAACATGAATATTGCCTAAGAAATGGTTCTCATTCAAGTTTAATTTTCTCCTTTGGTAAGACCGCGCTCTCGCTCGCTCGCAATCATTTGCACCCTTTGCAAAGAAAAGAATAATGTAGAACTGTTGAACAATGCAGACTGGTGATACAACCCTAAAAATACGTCGCAGCTCGTGGTGGAAACATTTCACAATGATTCATGACCTGAAGAAGAATTTTTTTGTTGCAGTATTGCCATTTTTGTCAATTATTTTTACATCAGTATATTTCTTGATCATTAGTACTTTTTGGGAGGTAACCCATGCCTCTTAAGCGCGGCACATCAAGCTTATTCTATCCAGTTGTAAACTAGAAAGTTAGAAATATCGAATAAAGTAAACTGACTCAGTTTAACTTCGCATTTTAATTTTGCGATGGTTACGATTTTACAACAAGATAAATATTTGCATCATTAAATGGGAACACGGAAAAAACCGAGCACCAGATGGAATTTGAACCCACGACCCTCCGTGATCAGATATGCCTTAATGTGACTGCGTGATGCAGTTATGAGTCATTTGTATCTGTCCTGATTAATTGACTATGTGACCGCGTGATGCGGTTCTAGTCATATATCCACATTTGACCCTTGCTCACCATAGAGCCTCCAGTAGCTCAGTGGTTAGAGCATCCGACTAGATCACGGAGGGTCGTGGGTTCAAATCCCATCTGGTGCTCGGTTTTTTCCGAGTTCCCATTTAATGATGCAAATATTTATCTTGTTGTATTTCTTCTAGACTCACTTGGTGGTTGGATGGTTGCATCTCAGATATGCCTTAATGTGACTGCGTGATGCAGTTATGAGTCATTTGTATCTGTCCTGATTAATTGACTATGTGACCGCGTGATGCGGTTCTAGTCATATATCCACATTTGACCCTTGCTCACCATAGAGCCTCCAGTAGCTCAGTGGTTAGAGCATCCGACTAGATCACGGAGGGTCGTGGGTTCAAATCCCATCTGGTGCTCGGTTTTTTCCGAGTTCCCATTTAATGATGCAAATATTTATCTTGTTGTATTTCTTCTAGACTCACTTGGTGGTTGGATGGTTGCATCTCAGATATGCCTTAATGTGACTGCGTGATGCAGTTATGAGTCATTTGTATCTGTCCTGATTAATTGACTATGTGACCGCGTGATGCGGTTCTAGTCATATATCCACATTTGACCCTTGCTCACCATAGAGCCTCCAGTAGCTCAGTGGTTAGAGCATCCGACTAGATCACGGAGGGTCGTGGGTTCAAATCCCATCTGGTGCTCGGTTTTTTCCGAGTTCCCATTTAATGATGCAAATATTTATCTTGTTGTATTTCTTCTAGACTCACTTGGTGGTTACGATTTTAGCTTTCTATTTCGTTGTCTCATTCATCGGACATTATTTGCTTTAAAAGACCTTAAAATCATCGTAGAAAAACCAGTGTGTTAAATAATTTATCAATCACATAAGTAGAGTATGTCTGTCTGATTTAAAGGAGATTTTTCTTTGGTTTTATATCACAATACAACTGAAAGGATTAAAATGAAATCTAGAACTCACTTTCTATTGTAAGATCGTTCCAAGGTAGCGTAAAAATGTCTTAAATATGAAGCGATAATTTTTTGGTTCTGCATTTAATATTTTCCAGCCTAGCTCTTGGAATTGATTGCAGAGAAAAACAAATCGGTCTTCACCAGTCTCAGAAAACAAATCGAGTGACTATCAAATTTTACTGTTGAGGCGCAGTACTTAACTCTGACGCTGCATTGGAACATTTCAAATAAAACCTGAATTGGTTTGTTTAAACTCTGATCATTCCTACCTTTCTCTTGGAACTTGTATAACGGATCACAGCGCGATGGGAAAATACTTCTTCAAGTACTGACTGAGAATGGCGCGAGTTGGTCGTATTTAAACCCTTTATAGGTGTGGATTTAATTATGCCTTTGCGTGCGGTAGCGCTGTTTTGCTTTACGGGTGAAAATGCATCAAACAAAAGCATTCCTACGTTTTGATATCGTTACATTTACAACAAAAGCGAAACTGTCTCGTGTCCTTTTTTTTGTTAAATATCCCCCAGGCATGAGATGTAACTCTATTCCCAATTCCCTTTTTTGACGACTACTTTTTTATAATGACGTGTCAAGAGGACCTTGTTTAATAGTCCAGACTAGTCAGATATGAAAGCCATTTCATCTGCTGGTTAAGAGAACAAAAGCGAGCGAATATCGCTTGCCAGCAGATGGTTTCATATCTGACTAGTCTCTACTATAAAACAAGGTTCGCTTGTCACGTAAATATGTAAAAAATAATTTAAAAAAGTTAGTTAGGTATATACAGTTATATCTTATGCCTGGAGGATATTTGATAAACAAAGGACACGAGACAGTAACCAGCAGATGAAATGGCTTTCATATCTGACTAGTCTGGACTATCAAACAAGGTCTTCTTGACACGTCAATATAAAAAAGTAGTCATTAAAAAAGGGAATTGGGAATAGAGTTACATCTCATGCCTGGGGGATATTTAATAAACAAAGGACACGAGACAGTTTCGCTTTTGTTGTCAATGTAACGATATTAAAACGTAGGAATGCTTTTGTTCTCTTGACCAGCAGATGAAATGGCTTTCATATCTGACTAGTCTGGACTATCAAACAAGGTCCTCTTGACACGTCAATATAAAAAAATAGTCATTAAAAAAAGAGAATTGGGAATAGAGTTACATCTCGTGCCTGGGGGATATTTAACAAACAAAGGACACGAGACAGTTTCGCTTTTGTTGTCAATGTAACGATATTAAAACGTAGGAATGCTTTTGTTCTCTTAACCAGCAGATGAAATGGCTTTCATATCTGACTAGTCTGGACTATTAAACAAGGTCCTCTTGACACGTCAATATAAAAAAGTAGTCATTAAAAAAGGGAATCGGGAATAGAGTTACATCTCATGCCTGGGGGATATTTAACAAACAAAGGACACGAGGCAGTTTCGCTTTTGTTGTAAATGTAACGATATCAAAACGTAGGAATGCTTTTGTTTGATGCATTTTCACCCGTAAAGCAAAACAGCGCTACCGCACGCAAAGGCATAATTAAATCCACACCTAAAGGGTTTAAATACGACCAACTCGCTCCATTCTCAGTCAGTACTTGAAGAAGTATTTTCCCATCGCGCTGTGATCCGTTATACAAGTTCCAAGAGAAAGGTAGGAATGATCAGAGTTTAAACAAACCAATTCAGGTTTTATTTGAAATGTTCCAATGCAGCATCAGAGTTAAGTACTGCGCCGCAACAGTAAAATTTGATAGTCACTCGTTTTGTTTTCTGAGACTGGTGAAGACCGATTTGTTTTTCTCTGCAATCAATTTCAAGAGCTAGGCTGGAAAATATTAAATGCAGAACCAAAAAATTATCGCTTCATATTTAAGACATTTTCACGCTACCTTGGAACGATCTTACAATAGAAAGTGAGTTCTAGATTTCATTTTCTCCTTTCAGTTGTATTGTGATATAAAACCAAAGAAAAATCTCTTTTAAATCAGACAGACATACTCTACTTATGTGGTTGATAAATTATTTAACACACTGGTTTTTCTACGATGATTTTAAGGTCTTTTAAAGCAAATAATGACCGATGAATGAGACAACGAAATAGAAAGCTAAAATCGTAACCATCGCAAAATTAAAATGCGAAGTTAAACTGAGTCAGTTTACTTTATTCGATATTTCTAACTTTCTAGTTTACAACTGGATAGAATAAGCTTGATGTGCCGCGCTTAAGAGGCATGGGTTACCTCCCAAAAAGTACTAATGATCAAGAAATATACTGATGTAAAAATAATTGACAAAAATGGCAATACAGCAACAAAAAAAATTCTTCTTCAGGTCATGAATTATTGTGAAATGTTTCCACCACGAGCTGCGACGTATTTTTAGGGTTGTATCACCAGTCTGCATTGTTCAACAGTTCTACATTATTCTTTTCTTTGAAAAGGGTGCAAATGATTGCGAGCGAGCGAGAGCGCGGTCTTACCAAAGGAGAAAATTAAACTTGAATGAGAACCATTTCTTAGGCAATATTCATGTTACAAAACGCTCAGTTAGAGAGATTGATCGATGCGAAAAAAATGTATCATCTTTTTTTTCTGTCAGGAAAAAAAAACTACGTTTTACTTTCGTTATTCTACGAACCATTCAAGTAGACAAATATTGGATAACATTCTGTGGTCTCTCGCTCGTGGACATGAATTGTTCAGTACTGACGTCTGTCTCAGTAGATATGTTAATAATTGCTGAATTATTCGTAAAAAAAAGATTCATAAACTGAATGATTCATAAAACAAACGATTTTCATGTTCACTGTCCAAGTTGACTAAGTATATTTGATCAGAATCAGTAATTTTCTTTATAATTATTACCATACCGATAGAGATGTATTCGAGTCTACAGTGTTTCAAATGTACCTGAAACATTATCAAGCCTTCACAGCGTTTATTCCTCACAGTCTATGTTTTCAAGATCCTTCATAGAACATGCCTAGTCTTGAAAATTTACGCTGAGCTCTTGATGCTGATCAGGACTGTCTTTATAAAACAACTGTCTGATTAAGCGGGTATTTTTTAACATTCAATTCTCTGAGTTCATGAACATCAACGTATCATCCAAAGACTATTTTGCAAGCGTTCTAGTCTTAATTTTTCAACAGCTTTCGCTATTTTCAATTTCACCAGAGGAATCGGTGTTTTTTACATCTTATTTTATGTTTATGAAAGGCTGCGAGAACTCGAACTACTACCCAACAGGTATATTTCTGTGCATCTGACAACAGGTGGTTTTCCCGACTGCTGGTCATGAGGGACGCGGTCTCTGAGACCGACATTGTTCTAGACTTTGTTAGATGTGGATTCTTCTACCAATTCCAACACCTGACTGCAAGGCGATTCTTCTGATCGGAAAGAACAGTTCATGATTTCAAAGCCAAGAAGAACTCTAAACAAACCTTTTGAAACACCTGTCGTCTGCCCTTTTAATTCGTGACGCGTCACGCATTCGGTAAAGTCGGGGGATACACAGAGTGTAAACAAAATTCATTCAAAGTTTGTTTAACTAATTTAGGGGAAGTCTCGATTCTCTTTTCGATATATGTGCTTCCAGTTTCCTAGCAGATTAAAAACCATTTACTGAGGATATAGTCCGGTTTTACCATGCAGCCATGCAGCGTGACGAATGAAAATGATAAAACTTTCGCGGGAAAATTAAGCGACCTGTTTTAAAACTTAGTAACTTACCGAGTGTTAATAAGGAGATTTGAAAAGTTTACATATCTTATTATGATAGTACAGTGTCAATGCTTGATCCCGAAATCAACGGATCTACTTTTAGTTAATTTTGGACCACAAACACAGAAACTCGAAAAAATGATATTCAATTTGGCGGGAAATATTTTTAACTGAAAATCGTAACGGTATGCAGTTTCAGATGCCGCTTACTCCGATTTACTCCTAGATACCAATTTTAACTAAACTGGATTTTGTTAAGAGCACAAAATACTATCGGAAAATGGTTTTACTTTAAAAATAAACTGCCGCACTTTTTTGAAACAGTCGACTGAAAATGACTCATATTTGGGTGACACTCATTAACGATTCAGTGGCGTTTTTAGCGCCACGTAAAAAACACAGTATTAAAGCAAAGAAGGTTTAATATATCTTAATCAACTTATAAAGGGATCAATGTCATAGAAAAAATACAAGAGCTTTTAGGAGTCATACGAGGTGTGTTTTACGGTTACGCAAAGTTGCCCGAGATCTCGGTTATTTTTAGCCGCTGGAGTGCCCAAAATAATGGAATGGTGATTTCTCGAAGAAAAACGAACGTCTACTTCTGCAAATGCCACCATTCCTAATCTTTTCAGGTAGCTTTTTTTCTGTGAAAAGATGACGGTAAACGGGCGACCTCGATCTTTTGCCCCTGCCCGGTTTTCTCTGACAATAACACTTAATCTTTGAAACTGGATTACAATGTATTAAAAAATATAACAACCATGTTTAAAAAAAAAGCTTAGATTCTTTCAGAATTACTCAGACTGACTCAAACTCTCAAACTTTACATTATTCGCTCTTTAAACGACGATCGTCCCTTCGATCGCAAAGCTGTGAAATAAAACTATTACGTCACATAATTCAAAGCTCGATCCATTCCTTCCATTCCAGTGCGCGGTCATTTTGGAAACGTTTTCGTGAAGTCTTCGGAAATCTTCGTAGTTTTTGCTATAGTTCGCGCTTTAAGGCTCAGAAAGCAAAATTTCTTATTAAGTTTAGTCAGAAACCCATAAGGTTTAGTTAATAACGAGTTCTTCTAGCGTTTGGTTGCTTTAAAATTGCTAAAGAAAGAATGTCGAAATTTTGGTTCATTTGACCTTTAAACACTGCAAAGGCTGGATATCCAATAGCGAAGGTCCCCTGCTCATTATCTCAACGTCGATACGATATTCCGTGAATTCTCCATGAATTTAAAACTTGGAAACAGCGAGGAGACTGCAGCAGTTTTTTTTCAGATCGGAAGAAAGGAGGGAGAAGGTTGTCAGTTCCAAGCTCGGTCTGCGATTACCGAGGAGCAGGAAATACCCCTGGAACGAGCGAACTGACAAATACGGCCACAAATACGCCTTTCATCATATACAAAACGCCTGGGGTTGCCATTATTTTTATATTGCGTCCGTTTTTAAACCCTTTTTGTGTGTTTGTGCTTCCCCTTGCCAACAAGAGAGAAATGCAGAGGATCTGTTGATGACATTTTCATCCAAAGAAAGACTTCAATTCGATTGAAACAGTTCCCCCTGGCAAGGGTCAAATTAGTAAAATTTTCACGCAGGGTTGAAAATATGTTCGCCCATAAACAAACGGATTCAACACAAGTTGTAACGCTCTTAAACCTGGCTTGCTATCGTTATCAAGACAATTTCAGTTCATGAAATGCTCTTGGAGTTCTATATATTTGTGGATTGTTCGATCGTTAGTGGATTGTTCATTTGGAATTTCGCGGGTTGACATTGTTCTTTGCAAAGCTAAAGGGAGCGGCATATGATTCTAATGCCAAGTGCTCTTCTTCTGGAACTTAGACACTGGTGACTTCTGTTTGTTAACATGATTCCTGCTGTCGTCGGTAAGTTAAGATGCGAGGTTTTTTTGTATAATGAAATACCGTAAGTGTACAGTTGTATCCGGTGCAAATCTCTACCGAGTACTAGCGGCCATGTTGGCCCCCCTGTTGATTTGCGCTAAGTAGATGAAGTTAGAACGCTCGGCGATTAAGATAAACGTGCACCACAGAAAAAATGTTGACATAATTAGATTAATACATTTAAGCCGAAAAGCTTCCCGATGTTTTTTTTCTATTTCAGGTGAAGGGTGTCAAATTAACAACTACCCTCCTTCAGTTTACAGTGTTATCAATTTTCAATTGAATAATTTATTTTTATTCTTGTTAATTCCTTTTCAGTAAATCTGCTTGTTCTTGGCTTCTTTTTTGGTGAAGGTAAGTCATTTTGCAAAACAGAAAAAGCATATTTCAATGGATCATTCTCAGAGATCCAGGGGCAGTTGGTCAGTCGGCACATGAAATGGCCCAATCAGGAGCAGCACAAAAATACCTCTCACACTGACTGGGCTCATTTTTCTGTTTTATGTTACAGTGATTGTATCTTCACAGTTTGCAATTTTCTCAACCTAAAAACTACTCCTTGACTTGAATGCTTCTTTCTAAGAGCATTGGTGTGGCCTCCTGGTCAAGGGAAAGGGCTGGAGTTGACTCTGGCAGGTTGAGCCAACATTTAACCAATATTGAAAGTACTTATGACAGGGCCTGGGAAGTTTTGACAGGTCAAGTTGTTGAAGTCCACTTTTCCTGCGTTCTAAGAGTGATAAAGCGGACCTTTGTGGCGCTTGGTCCTACGTCCCTGTTATGATACAAGGCTGCTGCCTAACGGGCGCCCGGTCGCCTGGGGCGCCTAAGTTACGAGTGCGGGCGACTAAATTTTTGTTCAAGGAGCCCGGATGGGCGCCTAAGCATAGATGTTCCATTCTCATCTAATGTCTTCAATTTCCTTGTAACTTTGTTCCACTGGCGTAAGATATATCCCGTTTAAAACCATAAGCGCTTCATTTCAAAACGGAAATACTAAAATTGTCCACAATAGAGATAATTTTAGCGTATAAATACGTGCAACTTCGAAAACCAATTATTTTCGACTGTTTAGGACTGGGACTGACTCCCAAATATGGAATGAAGAGTGAATAGTATTATGGGCTGCTTCACGTTTCGTTCACTACGTTGATGTTTTGGAGGATTTTGGAGGAGTTTATAGTGAATGTGAAGTAAACATTTTACGGATACAAAAGTGAAATCAATCTCCCGGCCATTCATGCATCAGGTCTGATCATGACAATTTTAATCTGCAAATGCTTGATACAAAAACCTTTTCAACAAGCCTAAAATAATGTGCAGAATGTTTTGATGTTACACTTACGAATTACTGTAATTAAGCTTGTTATTTAACTCAAACTTTTATTTTTTCACTTTAGAGAACTCTTAATTTCATAACAACAGAAAATGTGTGCCTTTTCTGTGACATTCTTATCAGCTACCGCTTTTTGTGGATCAAGTTTGTTTGTTTGTTCATTCGAACTGTTTCGTGTTTTATCTCGGTTATTGAACCGTGCAAGGAGAACATTACTCTTGAAAATAATAATGTGCTAGAAACTTTGCTGAAAACAGTTTGAATAACATGAATTGTTTTTAAAACTACTAAAATCTATTGTATAAGCAACTCATTTGATAAGCCTAGAAACTGTTTTTATTTTCACAACTTAGTTTTTCTGGTCTATTTTTGACAAACAATACTGCAAGGCTGATCGTACTACATAAAAAGTAAACTTTGTGAGACACCAACACGACTAGAACCGATATAGTGGGATTGCAACCGTGGACAGCTGTTTCGTTCTTTTTGGAACTCGTCAGCACGGTGTAGCAAATCTAAATAATGCCAGCGAAAGAGCCAACGCAAATAGATTGCCCAATGTACACTATATCAAGTTCCGTACTTTGAACTCACTTGTCCCCCGAATCACGCACTGCCACATCACGTGTTTCGGGGGACAAGAAGACCAAAGTGTCACGATGATGTCCCACAAAGCGAATTGTACTAAATGTGGATGGCACGGCCATTCCGAACATTTAAGCGCATGGACGCAACCATGCTGAATAAAAACGCAGCATATCGGATCTAAAAAGATCTACGGTCCAAAAAATACATAAAAGCACAACTTTAAAGCAAGGGACCGCAAACGAAAATGCTGCTAATGTAGGATCCAGCAAGGGATCTGATCAGCATGAAAATGATAAATGACAAACAATACTGCAAGGCTGATCGTACTACATAAAAAGTAAACTTTGTGAGACACCACGCTGATCACGCTGATCAGATCCCTTGCTGGATCCTACATTAGCAGCATTTTCGTTTGCAGTCCCTTGCTTTAAAGTTGTGCTTCTATTTTTGACAACTGATTATGAAATGTAGATAAGATCAGAATTTAATTAAAGTGTTTACACAGGTGTTTTGACTTTTTATTACCTTTGCCTTAACATTCAAATAGACCTGCTAAATTGTAATCTTGGTTCTGTTAAACCTTAATTACTAACAATAATTCAAGTTCTTTAGTGAGCTTGAAATAATAATTTTGCTGCTTCATGCTTCATTGATTTTGCTTCAAAACTTTGGATGTTCAAAACTCCTATTAAACATTGTTTTATTTGTTCTACACATTTTTAACTTACTTTATCCAACATTCATCACAGCACAATTTACTGGTTGGATTTGCAAACTCATTTTAATCCTACAGAAACTTTCTAATATACACACTCCTGTTCATGTCACCCAATCAGTGTAAATAGGGTTTTATCGAAGGAGAGGCTCGGTTAAATAAACTTTCAAGTTAAGAAAGCTGGAATTTCTCACACAACTATTTGAGGGAGGTTACCTTCAGAAGCTTTCAGAAAAAAATCTTGTCCGAAGGAGTTTTCTGTTCACGTACAAAGGCTCTACTGACAAAATAAAATGTGTATGCATGTGGAAGGGGACGGTGCGGGGGGGGGGGGGGGGGGGGGGGGGGCTGCTCCCCAGACCCCTCTCCTAGTTTTTTTTCTTTTACCCCACCCCCCCTCCCCCGAGAATCGACCATGGCAACTTTTAGGCTGGGCTCCTAAAGTAATGGCTTGGGCTCCTAACTTTTGATGTTAGGAGCCCGAAGGGCTCCTTAGAAATTTCCTTAGGCAGCAGCCTTGTGATATTTCTCTTAGTCTGATGAAACTATTTTTTCTCCTTAATTTTTAGTATTAGGGGATTGTGGTGGTCACATCACCAGTTCGTCAGGAACCATTCAATCTCCTAGTTACCCCAAGCAATACCCTAATGGACAGAATTGTATCTGGACTGTGTCCGTTGAAGGGTCTGTGGAGAACATCAGGATCTCATTTAGGTAAGGTTGGATCATACAGAAAATCACACAAGAGCAGGGGATGCTATAGGCACCTTTCTCTGTAAACAGAAGTCTCTTTTCCATGCTCAATTCTTTCCCTGCTAGAGAAATGTCTTTAGACAAACACAAAAAAGATACTGTAGAAGTTGTTATCTCCCCCAAGAGCAAGAATGTTTCTTTCTGGGGTGGTCTGCTGGCCAGGGGCATGCTCTTCCAGAAGATTTTGTAATTTTTTTATATATCAATTAAAAACAATATCAAAAAAATAGATATGTTTTCCTGATATTCTGAACAGCAATATGATTTTTTTTAGGTATTTTCATTGGTGGTTGTTTATACACCTGGGTGGCAACCCCCCAAGTTAAGACCATTTTAGTTGCCATGGCGACTAAAATTTTGGAGCTGGCGACTAAATTGGAACAGGAGTCGCCAGCCTGGCGACTAAAATTGAGAAGAAGGATTGAAAGCTTGAGCTTAATTAAGCGACTTAAATTTTTCACTGGCAACCAAACTTGAGCAGTCGGTGGCCAAATGGCTACTAAGGAAAATCAAAGATCTCTTCGAGATTCGACTATTTTCCATGGAGTATGCGTTGGGGAAATGTTACTATTGAAAGTGATTTGTGATGCATTAAAACCCATTGACTCACAGTCCAGAAGGCTTTAATCTCGGGGGGGGGGGGGGGGGGGGTACTCCCCTAAATTTCGGATAGGGGTGTGCCGCGAACGTTCTCACCCTAACAAGGCCCAAACTCGAAAATATTGACACCCTATTCAAGGGGTGGAGAAGCATTGCGTTTCGACTCAAATAATGGCTAACCGCGCACAGCAAAGCTCAAATCTTTCAAAATCGCTTTGTTGATACTTACTGACGTGGGCGTTTATTTTAGCTGATAGAATTAAGGTACCCTATCTAAGGATCACACTGGGGACACAATACCAAAAGGAACAAAAGTGATACCCTATTTCCCGCCCTATTTAAGGACCGAGAACCTCAAAAAACATACCCTATCCCGCGGCACATACCTATATAGCCCATATATGGGAGTACCCCGCCCCCCCGGGGGGGCTAATTAGCGCACACCAAGCCCCCCAAAAACGAGTGGAAAAAATATACCATATGCGTACTAAATTCAGACAAATAATTCCTTTCTGAAGTAAACTTTTATTACAACTAGACACGCTGAAAGACCAATTCATGATTTAAAATGTTAATTATCAACCTTGATAAATTGATCCCAAACCAAACTAGAAGACGGTGAAAAAAATTTCTTCACCTTCGCGCGTCATTTTAACAACTCGCAAAAACACGAACTCTTTCTACAAAGTATAAAACTAGTTCAAAACACTCTGGTGAAAGGTAGGTTTTCATTCTGTACAACTGTCACTGACATTTATTTAACCACCAGTGGTATTATCTTGGTACAGAAAAGCGGTAATTGGGGATAATAATTTGCGAATCATGGTGCCGTGAGATAGCGGAAAACTACTGAATTCCTTCCACATAATTAACACTCACATTGCTTTTCATGCTTTCCATCACTATAACTAATAGCAAACAAATACTTGTTGAGTCTTTGTTTGCATTTTCTGAAGTACAGTTGTAAATCTTTGCATGTAAAGGTCGTAAACTGAGCACAATTATTAAATAAACAACAACGCGATGGTAAGTCGGCCCACGAGATGTCACCATGTGCTTTTCAAATCAATACGCTTCAGAAGCCTAAAATTCCAAACGTAAACTGGGCAAATGAAAGAAACTTGAAGGAAGTTTGTTTTAGATTAATTCTCATTTCAAGATGTAGCTACTAAATATGTATCAAAGCTTCAAAATTCTGCATATTTTTGAAGCCGTGAGATCCTGCATTATTCACGCTAAAGCGTAAGTTTAATTTTAGCCCGACGGCTTTTTGCAGTCAATTTTTCACTAAGTGGCTTTACCGATCCTTCTAAAAATTCCATTTAAGTTCGAAGCAATATTGTACATTACCATTTTCCTGTCTGGTCTTGAGAAGCTGCATTAAGTCGTGATCAAGTCCGTGAATTGTGGTCAAAACAAAAGATTGCGTGACGAGCTAGAAATACTTCTTTCAATGAAGACGACAAACAATAGATTTGTAACAATAGAAAATAGCATTGGCCAATATCCTCTGACAATGAAGATTCGCAGCAGCTTTTAAGCATGTAAAACAAAGCGATTCAATCGTTAAATAGCACAGATCTTTGAAAAATACCTACCTGTAGTTTGCAAAAGGCTAGACAGGCTAAATGACGAGTGATGCGTGAAAATAACACTTCCGCTCGAGAACTGCTGACGCATTCCTATCCAGTGACATTTTTATCACCCACAGCGAAAAGTATTCCCTTGACAAATTAAAACAGTCCCTTGAGAGTATACAAAAATGTGCATCAGAGAGTGACACAATGATCCCAATTCTTACCATTTTCCTTGGTAACCAAGCAAAATAGTCGAAAAAATAAACTTGCAGGGTTGCTGGGTGGTGAGTTGTAAGTGGAGTCATAAGTTTGATGGAATGGTAGAAGAATAAAGCATTTTCATTTTCTCCATTTCTGCTTACAACTTTGTTGCTTATGATCCACTGAAAACTAGATTGTTGGAGTTGCAAGCAGAAGCGGGAGAAGAAACCAATCACAATCCTTCTTTCTGCTTGCAAACTCTGACAATCTTTATTCACTGGATCGTAAGGGACAGACTCATAAGCGGATTGGACACTCTGCTTAATATGACTTGTCAATTTATGAATTTCACTTCTGACTGTGTAGATAATTATATCTCTCTGCACTTCTCATTAGTACTGCGACTCTGGCTTCGTTACTTAATGTTTTTTGAGGAAAAGCAGCCACCACAAATTATTCAGACTTCTATCTAAAACTAAGTGTTCTTTATTCGACAGCGCTTTTGACCTACAAAAACCGGTTGGTGGAAACTGTTTGGATTATGTGGCAATATATCGGCTACAGCTGAACAAAGATTCAGGGGCTGTTCTTGAGGGAAAGTTCTGTGGAGACACAAAACCTCAGTCCATCAAGATAGAGGAATCATCCATGACAGTGCAGTTTATTTCTGATGTGGATTCTATTTCTAGTCCTCACACTGGATTTTCTCTCCATTTTGAAACTAACTTTAAAGATTGTAAGTTAGAGTCAATGCAAGTGCATGTCTTTAGTTTGCTGATGCTCCTAATGTGTTTACTAATTTATTAATTAATTAATAAATTTTATTAATAATGGTTTCTTACAGGAATTATTAATAATAATTAAAAGAATTGCAGTTAGTTCGCTCCATGGTCAGGTCGCTCTCAGTTAGATCGCTCCCAGCCAAAGTCATATTGTTCCCAACCAAGACACACTTTCCTCATGCTTAAAGAATGAGAAATATTCTACATGTAGGTCATATATTTGGACCGAACTTGGTTGTAATTTACTTACACTTTTCTGAACATGGAGCAAAGTCACATTACTTTGGGAGTGATATGACTTTTTCAATGACATGATCTGAGACTTTGGTGAGAGCGATGTTACTGAGAGTGATCTGACCATGGAGCGAAGTGACTGATACCTAAATATATAGTTGTGGTTCAATCTTACCCATTACAGTTTCGTATTTCCCTTTACTTTGGTGTATGGTACAATTATGAATATAAAACAAAGGAAAATACCAGGCCCTGGTTGTTCAAAGGGCATATAACAGATAAATTGCTATCCAGTGGATAGCCTAGTTTCTTTTGTCAACATTTATCCACAAGGTGGACAACTGTGTCCAGATTGTTTCAGTGTCTGTAAAGCAGAGTCCGACTGTATTTCTAATACAGGTTAACTTTGAATTGAATGAGTTTAAATTGTTGCGTTTTAGCGTCTTCAGTTTCTCAAGCCACTGCTGGCATCGTTGCTGCAATTTTCTGTGCTGTGGTATTTATTGGAGTGGGAATGCTGCGCTGTATGATGATGGGAGCATGTAATTCCTGTGGTGGTCCCAATCCAGCAGATAATAATCGTGACAGACAGGTTGTGGGTACCAGTGACTCTTATGCCTACAGGGCCGATTTTCCTCCTTCCTACAGCACAGGTAATTAATGAGTCCTTTTGAATAAAAAAAAAACGATCAGAACTTCAAATTAGAATCATTGTTGTTGTTTTTACACAACACTTTCTCGTGCTATACCATGGAATATCCCACTTGTCACTTGTATTTTCTTCGTATACACACTCGCCTAAAGACTCGTGTGTATACCGAGAAAATACAAGTGACTCGTGGGATATTCCACAGTATACCACTCAAAAGCGTTGCATAACTAGTATATATAAGCCAGTCAATCAGGTTGTGAGTTCATCAAAAGTAAATCACTGGGTCTTACTATTTGCTCATTATAGAAATCTTGGGCTTAGAAAAGCTCAGAAAACATGACTTGATGGCTTAGTGAACTGAGTTTTAAAATCACTGAAAAGATTCTAATCATGGGCGTTGATTAAAATTCACTGACTTCCTTTGTGTTAGTTATGGATCATCCAGAGAGGTTCCCCACACCAGAAGCAAGCCCTCTAGTGGTGGCACAGAATAGTAATGGAACAGTAGTGACTGATGGCCAGCCTGGAAGAGCATCATTTAGTCTTCGATCAAGTGACAGCAGCAGTTCTGATGAAGATGACAATTCAACACCACCACCACCTTATCCTGGGCTTGCCACAAATGAAGAAGAGGTCAATGTTGATATTGCTACTGATAATACAAACACTACAACCGGCAATCAACGAAACACTGCTAGCATTAACGCTGGAGTTGATATAGATGAGGAGACTTCAAATGAAAGTGTGTCCCCTCATGAGGTTCCTTCATCTCAGGGTGAGGATGAACAGAGTTCCACATCAGCTGGAGCTCATGAAGTGTCATCAGATTTGCCCTCTGGAACAGGAACCACTCCTCGAGAAAGAGACAATAGTTGGCATAGAGGTGATGCTGAACTATCACAAACTGATGGGCCACCCGAAGAAACAGAGATGGTCTTTATAATTTAGGAAATATTTAATATTTAAAATCAGACCAAATCGAGCATTCCTTCCAAGGGTAAGGAAATTAGTTCCTTTTTTGACAGAACATTTATTTTTCAGACACAAATCCCTTTTATTAGGGATTTATTAAAGTCCAATAAGACTTTTAGGCAGATGGCAACAACTGGAAAACAATTAAAAGTTACAAATTTAAAATTTGTATTGATGATTGATTAAGGACTCAAAGGGTATAAACTTATATTTACACTCAAGAATATGTCAATATTCATTTGACAGATCAGGTGTATAAATAACACATAATGCTCTTGCTGGCTGTATTAAATCAGTTTCAGTCAGTTTCTGACAGCATAAACTTACAAGCAGCATGAAATGCCACTGTTGGTAAATGTCTAAAAATTGCTGACTTGAAAAAATACTATGACAATTACTGTTTTTATTATAGTTTTTTTTTATCAAAGAGCTGATAGTTTCACTTTCAAATTAAGTTTGTTTTGTGAAACAAGTGACACATCCTTGTTTGACAGGAAAGTCGTATCAGACATCATGAAATGGTGCAACTATAAAACGTACATTCATTTGTAAATAATATTATTCAGGCACGCATTCATTCACAAAATAACAGTACAAAATGTAGATCTATTCATATTTACAAGTGGCCCATAGGGTGCTTCTTCTTGTTTAGAAAAACATACACTTTAGTAGACATATTGATAGTTTTTAATGAATAAAACACTTAAAGTATTTACATTGTTGAGTTCTGTTTTATTATAGTTGTTTTGTAATATAATTTAACTACTTGTAGTCGGTCTTTTCTCTAAGGGTCAAAGGAGCGCTTTTATATCGGGAACTGGGTGAACCACCAGGCAGTATGGACGGGAGGGGCTTGGGACGAGACGAGAAAAAACCGACTATGGACTCTTTGTAATTTTTGAGGATATGCCCGTCAGCCCAGCAACGGAGAAGCTGATTGCCCAATTTAAATTGTGGCGCAGAATGGCGTCAAGGATCTCACAATCAACTGCTGTTTTATTTGCACGCGCACTGCCTTAGCTCGTTATAAACTTTGCTTCAAGCCATTAAAGCAATACCGCTCCATGACAAGACTAATAACAAGACATTAAAGGAGACGCTTGGTTTTATTGGATGAATTTTCAAGCTCATTCAAAGGAACTTTGTGAAACACTGCGTTGACGTGTTGACGCAAACACATAAGATCTGCGACGCCATTGCGCACGCAACTTTAGATTGTGCACATTGGCCAGTCTATTTTTCCTCGTGCGCTCCTGTCTCGCCCCAATCCCACCATCGCACGTCTTAAACCCTAGTTTACAGCGTTCCCTTTCTGAATTTCGAGAGAAAAACAGACTGCAAGCAGTCTATAATATAATAAAACCTTACTACTGAGTAGTTGCTCTGACCAAAACATTTATTTTGTAATAAGTAAACTAAACATTTTTTTTTATGTCCCAGACCTTGTTTCATAGAATAACTAGCTCAAATCCTTGGTTGTGGACAGTATTATCCTCACCAAAACACTTTTTTATTACAATTTTCAATACACTGGGACCGGTTGTTCAAAGGGTGATAATGCTATCCACCGGTGAAAAACTGAGACCTGTAGTATAATATTATTATAATTGTCAATAATATCTGCATCACCTTATTAGATAGAGCTGCAGAATGGTATAATCCAGGACTTGGCCAAGATATGAAAACCCTTGTTTACAAAATTTAATCAGGTCTCAAAAGTCCTAACCCCAAGATTTAATGCTTACTACAAATAACACATACTTGTCAACTAATAACTTGACGTATACACTTTTTTCAAGAAAATAATGTCTTTCATCTACTTATTTTTGCCCTCTTTTGCTAAAAGTCAACCTAGGTCAGTAGCAAAATACTTGAACTGTTGATCTAACTTCGGTATGGTTTATCAAGAGCCAAGTCTTAAAAACAAACATATTTCAAACTGCGAAAACATTCCTGACAGCGATGTATCATTTTCTGTGGTCCATTCTAGGCCTTTCAAGCTCTTATTATTAGAAGCCATTGGACATAACTAATTATATTGTTAGTGATCACAATTAAAGATAATTACATAAATTTATATATAATTTATTAAATATTACATTTTATAATCCATCAAATATTTTCTTGTAAAGTCTACTGTTGATGGTCAGAGGCCAATTTAGCTGTAAGTTGTCTCTCTAGTTCTAATTGTCGCTCCTGAGCTTCTACTTTGCTGCGTTCCTCTTTCTCCTTCTGTAACTTGAGTTTTATTGCCCTTTTCTGAGAATGTAAATGAGAACAAACTTATTATTTTAGTGAATTATTTGACAGCCCAAGCATTTAAACAAAAGACAACGCAGTGTAAATACTCTATGGCTAAGGTCCTACCCCAAGATGGTGAGCCCAATAGGAAATGTGGAGAACGGAGGTGAAGATACAGCAACCCCCGCCCCCATCCCTTAAATTATAGAGAAACTGAATGTGTCAGAATAAGGTCCTTGTGTAGAATTAAAACTCCAATTCGAGATGAAATCAACCTTGATAAATAAATGTTGAGAAACTTCCTCACCTGAAGTCTTCCAACCCTATCTTCAATAGAATTCATATCCTGTTTGATTTTAGTCAGCTTTGAATGATAGGTACGGACATAAGAAAGCTGAAAAGCAAGGAAGAGCAGTTATTAAAGTGAGCTTGTTGTACAGGGAAAAATTTCACGGGCCTTATTGGTTTCTTATTGTGGTAGTCTGTGATCGGGCTCTCTTTGGGGGCAATGCATGAGTAGCGAAGCCGCAACTAGAGGTGCAGTGGCCTAATGGTTGGTATGCTGGACTCAAGATCAAGTGGTTGGGGTTCGAGCCCTGGTCAGGGTCACTGCATTTGTGTTCTTGGGCAAGACACTTTACTTTCACAGTGCCTTTCTCCACCCATGTGTATAAGTGGGTAACATGAATAAAATTAACTGCTGGTGGTACACCCTGTGATGGACTAGCTAGCATCCCATTCAAGGGGGAGTAGAAATACTCCTAGTTGCTTTTTTGCCACTGAAACCCGGGATAAGCTCCAGCCTGATGGGCCACTAGGCTTGAACACAGACTTGACCTGCCATAACCTATTGGCTAATTACATTTCATGCAAGAACACCCCACAATGACCATGACAATAACCATGGCTAGTGCTAGGACCCAAGACCGCTTGATCAGACCTCTAATGCATTAATCATAAGGCTGGCACTGTACATTTGCATGACCATGAACATATAATACACATAGAATTCCTTTCAGGTGGGTTTATTGTTGGAGAGGGCCAACATTTGAAGGGGGGGGGGGGGGGGGGAGTTTATTTTGATGAAAACTTCCAAAAAATGTTTGAGGGAAAGTGCATCTGAAAATTTAATGATAAAAAGTCCATCAGCTTATATTTGGGGGGGGGGGGGAGGGGGGCTATTATCAGAACAATTATTTTTGTCTGAAATTTTAGGGGCTTATTTTGGGGGCATATTTTTGGAATTGCATGGTTTGCGAAATTTAGTAGGAAGTACACATATTACCATGACAAGAAGGTTCTTTGCTGATTGGCATTCTGCATACTTGGCATTTTCCTGCTGCATAGTTTCAATTAAAACTCCTTGATTTTGTCTGAAAAAAAAAACAATTTCCAATTTTTTGTGTTATTTATCCCCGCAAAGGGGCACTGCGGTGTTACTCAACAGTGTAATTTTTTGTTATTCAACTCTGCAAAATGGAGTACAAATAATGCACAAAATTTGATATTTAATATCTCACAATATTTGTACTAGCAAAGACCAGTTTAACAGGTTTGGTGTAGTCCTCTTATCCCTCCTGATGGCATGAAAGATTAAAAAATGGTGGAGAATCAAGATTTTGGGAAAAAAAAAACATTACTTGGCATTTTGTTGTACATGTATCTCTGTACAGTTTTCCTGGTGAGTGACAAATGCAGACTGAAGATGGCACTCTGGTTAGCCCGAAATTATAGCATTCCAGTTAGCCTGAATAATGCTCCAGATAATAGCCTGAATAGAACTCCAGTTAGCCTGAATAGTGCTCTGGTTAGCCTGTCTGTTGGTCTTCACTCTGCATTTGTCGCACACTGCATTTTTTTCTTATAATTTGTATTTTTGACCTGCACTTCATGGGCTAGCCAAAATAGTGCAAAACTAAAAAGTGTCGATAAGATGCATATATTTTCAGTGTTCTTTTTTAATTACCACCATGTGATGTTACATCAAGACTAAAACAGTACACAAAAAAAATACAGGGAGCCTTAATGGTAATAATAATTTTAAAATTATGATAATTATATTCCGTAAAATTCCAGTTATAAGCCCTGGGCTTATACAACTTCATAAGGGGTTTTGGGTGGGCTTATAAATGGAGGGGCTTATATCCGTGGGGGCTTATAAGCGGAATAAAAAAAGCGTTTCGCAACGAGCCACGACAGTGTTGATCGTAATATGTTTTTAAGGTAAAAAAAAAACATAATAAAACAACATTATTTTAGCCCTGTTCAGTACTGTCAACCGGCAGAGGGGGGCTTATATCCGGGGGGCTTATAACAGGATGTATTTTCTTGTTTCCAGCTTGATGGGCCTATAACCATGAGGGCTTATAAGTGGGGGGGGGGGGGGGGGGGGGGCTTATAACCGGAATTTTACGGTATGTATTGATTAACAAATAAAAACTTTCTTTGTATATTTGTAGACTTCTGTACATTAACTTTTGAATGTAGGCAAAATGAACTGTCAGAGTCACATAGCAAACAATATACAATATTCTCTTAAATGTACACAAGACCAAGTGACTCACGAATGCTCTCCTCCCTTCCTTTACACTACATGAAACAACTCTTTCACAAGTGCCCAAAGTGGGAAGGTATAGTTACCACTGTTAGTACTGTACACTAATTCAGAATCAAGTTAATAACTGGTATGAATAACATTAGCGATGAAAACATTCTACTCCTGCCTTGCAGACACCTTGTTACAGAAGTTGAAGTTCCAGACATAGCGAAAATAGCGAAAATCATGGACTTCTTTTATAAATATGGACAAAAAATTGTGGTCGCAAAATGAAGGGAAACTCGTATCAGCATTTGAAATAGATTGCCAGTTGCCACTGCAAGCTTGCTAGTTCCAGTTCAATCCAAGAATAAGAAAATGGTCAAAAATTTTCTTTACTTTATTTACCCAGCCAACCTTTGAGCCCCTCTCAGGGGGGGAGCGGGATCCATGTTTCTTGTTCCCCCCCAAAATTTCCCTTGTTCCCTAAAAGTATTTTGTCAATATTTGTGATCCCTGTTTCCTAAAAATATTTATATCAGAAACACAGCTTTTCTTCCCGTGTTCGCAGCTTTATTTTCATTTTGTTCCCAATTATTTTATGCCCATTTTCCCTTGTTCCCTGAAACCCCTGGGAGAGGCTCACCTTTCTGTGCTAAAAATTCTCAAATATAAGCTTAAATGGATGGTCTGCAGCTGTGTGTTGAAGACGTTGAAGACAAGACAACTTATTTTTGTTTTAATGCACCCGCCAATTTATTTTGTACCACTGTATAGGCTTAGAAATAGTGTGGCTACTTATTTGCTCATGATAAATGGGAGCTCCGCTTTTAGGCCTGCCTAAATCTATATATTATAGTTTTCAAAACAAAGCATTCAGCTCTGCTCTTTGTAAGTCTCACAGCTAATAAAAAGAAGTTTATAAACCTGAAACCTTACGTTAGCTCGCCAAGTCGCCCTTGTAGATTCTCCAAGCTGGGAATAAAAGAATCCATAAAACCGTCTGTGAGAATCTCTGTGAGGTTACTTTCACTGTCCTGATTTTCCCCACTAGTTTCTGCATCTTCTCCCTTGTTATCAGTCATATCTTGAAAGGACCTAAAAGGACAGTATGCTCCAGCTCGGAGCAGAGTTCCGAGGTTGATAAATCGATAATAAGACGGAAAGAAGGCTTTTCAAAGCGAGACATTATCGACGAGTACGAACATTTCTTAATAAGGAGTGTTTACTATAACCCGCTGACCATTAACAAAGGTGCGAAATTTCGAAATCGTGACATCGTCGTGACTTTCTTGAATGTATTTTGAAGAGGAACGGAGAACAAACCGGCTTACACCCGGTATTTGTGAAAATATTTACTTCGTTTTACTTTCCTTTTTATGGCACTGAAAAAGTTCTCCTTCGTTAGATCTTTAGTGTCATGTCCGAACAATCTCCCTTCGGGGAGCGCGGCGATTTGAAGCCTCGTCAAGGTTCATTTTTACGGAAAAATGGGAAAAAAAGTTGGAAAGATCTGCAAGTTGCCGTGAAGCAAACGAAGTCCGTCCAACAAAGTCTGGTAAATCGAGTGCCTCATTCATTCACGTTTTGCGAGAACAAGCTATATTTTCTGGCTGTTCCGTTTGGAAGTCGTGAGAACACAATCCACTATGTCGATCTACCGGGACCACACAGATCTTCCATCGAGGAACACGAAGACTTGAATTCGCCTCTGTTATGGAAACCCCTGTTGGACTCGTTTAAAATTAACCGTTCATTTTCTGGATATTCCAGGGAAGAGCAATTGTTACGAGAGAGGAAACGTCTAGGAGCGTTTGGAATAACCGCCTACGACTTCGATGAAACTTGTAGACGGTTCATGTTCTCGGCGTCGAGTAGTTTATATACCTGCACGGACTGGCGAATTGACGAAGAGGTAAAAAAAACAAGTTATTAATCATAAGCCTTATAACGTTATCTTAATTATAGATTGTTCAATGGAAATCTGGATCCCTTAATAATAAAACCAGGATAATGTTTTTTTTTAATTGCGTGATCATGAAAGTAATTACAGTGTGTTAATAGCATTAAGCTTATAAACTTGATGCCAAGGACAGGAGCGAATTTTTTTTTTTTTTTCGAGTGTGATCAGTAATTGATGCCGTATCCCAGTAGAAGTGACTCATTTATTTACTTAGGTTATGCTGACTGTACATTTGTTTGTTTTTTATTGTCTGAATAGTATCATAATTCAAATTTGTTTTATTTTTTTGACTATTTTTAACTTGTTTTGAATCAGAGGCCACTGAATGTGGAGTCATCTCCTGGGATGTGCGCTTTTCTCAACCATCCCAATGGCCTCCCTTAATACAATTATCCATATTTAAAGGCACAAGGCCAGTTTCATTCAATACATATTAAGGAGATTTGTCAAAGTTTGTAATAATTTTTAGCAGAGCTTAAGCCCCAGGCCACATAAACTAACAAGGTAGCTTGACCCCTAGCCCTTGTAAGACATGACTTCAATGAGCAAATAAAGCAATTGTGAGCCTATGCATAATGCAGAGGTGTGGTGGCCTAATGGTTTGTGTCAAGCAGTCTGGGTTCAGACCCTGCCTGGGAGCACTGCGTTGTGTTCTTGGGCAAGACACTTTACTCTCACAGTGCCTCTCTCCGCCCAAGTGTATAAATGGGTACCTGCATAATTTAATACTGGGGATAACCCTGTGATGGACTAGCATCCCATCTGGGAGGAGGGGGTAGAAATATCCCCAGGTGCTTCATGCTTCTGAAACTGGGATAAGCTTTGGCATGATGGGCCACTACGCTCAACCACAGACTATGAGCATCTTGCATGTGTGTCATAGTTTAAAAATGTCAAAACATGGGCTGCTCTATTTTGTAGTATTTGTAACTTATTCTCCAAAGTTATCCCACAGTTTCCCACATATGTCGTTACTAACAATAACAATACCTTTTATTCTTCCAGGATGAAAATAGACAGCCAATAATTCCAGAGGAGTTAAATTCTCAGACCTCGGAGACAAAGATGGATGCTAAATTATGCCCTTGCGATCCCAACTTAGTCGCTTTTATTCACCGTAATGATATTTGGATTAATAATATTATCACAGAGGAAGAAAGAAGACTTACTTACACTAATCAAGGCACCCCAAGTCCTATGGAGGAGCCTGTGTCTGCTGGTGTTGCGTCATTTATTGTACAAGAGGAATTTGATAGATACACTGGTTACTGGTGGCAACCAAAATTTGGCACTGATGAAAGTATGTCACTGAACAATCTGAGTAACTGTTATCATTTGTTTATGCAGTAGAAAGGGGTAACCAAATGTAAGACGTCTCTCTTTATAAGCCTTCACATGTAGCTATCATTTGGGTTATTGACTTATAATTATAATAAGTAACGAGCTTGGTGCATTGATGCAAAGCCAAATGATGACTGACTGACTGACTGACTGGCATTGCTAGTAGTTGAAAAGCACAGACTGAGGTAAAACCCTCGGAACAAGGGAAACTGAAAAAGCTAAACACTGTTGGAACACAAACTAGTCTCAGCTCATTTAATGGTCAGCAGTTGGATTTCATGTAAGATTACATGATGTGCATATTGCCTCATTGCTTAGTGCCGCCTACTTCGAAACATTCTCCTCCTTCAAATTTTCGGGAGAACCCTGGATGGGCACTAACACTTTAAATTAAACAAAATTACAGCATCACAAAAATTTAGTTTGTACAGCGATGTTTGTACTCTGACTAGTAAAAAGCAACAGCAACATTTTTCCCAAACCAAACAGCGACAGGTGGGTTGGAAAACAAGCAACAAAGCGAAGGTATGAACCAACAACAAAATCAGCGACACAGTCTAACACATCCACGATGGATTAAAAAAATCCAGTCCAGGCCCAGGATAGCCTGTAAGACTGTCCCCAGGTACCTTTTCAGTGAATGCTACATGCAGGGCAAGCATTTTATTTTTCTATTAACATATTTTTTTTATTTATTTGAATGTGTAGGTCTGACAAGAACTTATAAAATTTTGTTTGAAGAGGTGAGATAAAAATCTATCAGGATGTTATTAATTTTGGTGTGTTTTTTCTCAGATTGTCATGAATATAACATTGAATCACAGCTTTAGGTTATTTTTCAAGAAGACTATTTTGAAATTGTTTTTCATTAACTGAAACTTTTTGCATAAAGTGTATAAGCTCGAAGAAATTTTTGAGAACAAAGCTTAGTATGGTAACACAAGTAGATGTTTTGAAGAATGACAAAAACTGCCAATTAAAACACTTTGTGTCACTGGGGAGGCACTCCCATGGCCCAATATTTTTTTTATATTTTATCACTTTATCAGCCAAGGAATTTTAAGAAATGTTCTTCTTCCACAAATTTTTTTTCTCAATGGCTTCCATGGCATCAAATATAATCTCATTACATGTGGACAATAACTTGTTCTCACACACCACTGGTAGCCAGCCATGCCAGGCTGATCAGCACAATCTGACCTTTATATTATTACAAACTCAACAAACCCATACATGTACATCATGCATCATAGGGAAAATTACACCATGGCAAAGCTGATAAAAGAAACAGCACCAACTAAAATTCTTTAGGCAGGTGAGTGTGAGAAGTTCAGTAGGTCCCAGCGGTGTGTGAGAACAACAATTTCCACTCATTTCATGTCACTCAGCCAGTGGAAAATGACACTTTTTTAATGATTTAGAAGATTGAAGCAAATGTATTGTGTGTTTCTGTAGAATTCAGATATTAAGAAAATGAAGCAGATGTTTGAGAAAATAGTCAGAATTTGTGTGCATTAGTATTGACAACTGTATCAAGTTGAACAACATGCTATTTCAGACTCAGGTGAAATTTGCTGTTGATGATGATGTTGTTGTTTAATAGGTGGATGAGAGCTCTGTTGAGATTCTCCATATTGTCTCTGGCCCAGACAGTATAGCACGAAACAGTCATGTAGATAGCTACCGGTATCCTAAAGCAGGTATGACTTTTCTTCCTTCAGCTTCAATTGCGGCTACTTTACACTTGTCAATCTTGAAAACAATCATTCACATTATGATAAATTTAGCAATAACAAAATCTAATATTAAGTTTATTCATTCTTGACCCAGTGATGTTTTTGAATACCGTAAAATTCTGGTGATAAGCCCTGGGCTTATACAACTTCATGATGGGTTTTGGGTGGGCTTATAAACAGAGGGGCTTATAAGCTGAATAAAAAAAAAAACGTTTCAAAACAAGCCATGGCAGTGTTGATCGAAATACGTGTTTAAGCTAAAAATTCGTAATAGAGTACTTAGCATTTAACCCTGTTCAGTACTGTCATCCAGCAGAGGAGGGCTTAAATGAGCGACAAACAGCTCTTAATCCAGTGAGTTGAAAAGAGTTTTGATAATGTAAGTGTTTTGAACCCAAAGATGAAACAACTCTGAACACAGGGATAATTGTGTTTTTGAGCCCAGCAACACCAATAATTATTAATGGATTTTAATTGGGAGCAAAGCAGAAATTGACACAAATTACTTTGACTGCGTAGCCCAGCCCACAATTCTGAACACAGCAACTACAAAGAAACTGAACCCTTTAATAAGTCAAATTTAATTTAATTTAGCAACAAAACTAATAATTCTTACTATATAAAACAAGAAGCAACAAACTTTTAAAAAAGTTTTGTTTTGAACTCTGCCTTTTCTGTAATTGATAATTATTGTGGGATAGTACAAGTGGCCTGTTGAAGTCATCCAATGGAAAATACTACCTCACTGAGCATACAAAAATGTTATTTTCTTCTGTCCTACATAACCCTTCACATTGTTTGTCTGGTTGCTAATTTTAGTGTAGGCAAAGGATCACGTCCTGTTATTTATTATTATAAGCACAGGACTGGTGCACAATAAATTTCAAATTCAGTACCTATTCAGTACCCTATTGACACCAAAGCTTAAACATGTTTAAATGTTGTTTAGTTAAACACGGTTTAAAATTGTTTTCTTCATGGAAGTTGCTGACAGATGTTTATCAACTTCAAATTTGGCACAATGAAAGCACAAGTTAGAGCATACTTTGAGCCTATGTAAAATTTAGTCTGCAGTTGTCTGTTGCTGATTTTCATTTTCTTAAACCTGGTTTAACAAACATGTTTTGTTGGTGCGAATCAGGTATAAGGTAATCAACAAGACATGCACTGGTCTGCTACAAATATTATAGCTAGCTGCCATTAAGGTCAAGTACCCAGTGAGCTCAGTACTGTCTTTATACACACGTTTTAAACAAGTATGGGTTATTGACCAACCACAAACAAAGCCGGTCAAGCTATGCATACATGTATGCGAGATATTGGCCAAATTTGTTTTGCATATTCATGGCTCAAATGCAGTACTGTTGCAATTGGGGTCTGTGATCACTCAAAGAAGACCATCTTGACTAAAAGCTTTGTTAAGAAAGGGATTAAGGTATAGAGGGCACTATGAAGTTGAAGTGTCTTGATCCTTACACACTAACCATAATTTACATGTAGGCCACTACATGATTCTGATACCAGTTTTTATTTTATAGGTTCTGCTAATGCCAAATCCAAGCTTAAAATTGTTGAGTTCAGTATTGATACAAGTGGCAAGGTAAATTCTTGTGGTCAGGACTAGTGTTGTTTGAATACATGTCTGGTCTACTTTTTGCACTGTTCATGAATGATGATGATAATGTTCTATTATGACCACAATATCTCATTATCATCGTCATGAATAGTGCACAAATTTTGGTCCAACAATGTTACAGTCGAGCGTCTCAAACTGTAGCCACCTGACTAAGTTTTCTTCATCTTTTTTACAAGTTTTTTATTAGTTTAATGAGTTTTGTGGTTTCCGGTTGCACAATGGTTCACACACGCAATGAACTTGAACTGGTGATAGAAAAAACATTATTTTTCTTCCGTGGCCAAGCTCACCACGAGTCTCTCGTAGCTCAGTTGGTTAGAGTGCCCAACCGGTATCTGGGAGGTCATGGATTCAATTCCCGTCAGGGACTCAGAATTTTTTTTTTCTTTGTCCCATGCTCATGTCATTGTTGAAAAAGATCACCTGTGAACTCTTTAAGGACGTTCGCGCGAAAATTTTCTAGTCGATAGATTTTTCTAAAATTTTTACTGAGGACGGATAATGAGTTACTTGTGTCAGAAATACAAAAAAAAGTGGGGGTCACCGACTCCGTTTCAGAGATAAAGTCTGCAGAAAACTACCCTGATTTTGACAAATTGGCGCACGTAATTTTGCACGGCTTTCAAGGTTTGTAGTTTGAATTATCGATGATGAGAAAACGGAGGCAAACGATCTTGGTGATATTTTGAAGAAGTACGTCTGTTGCGTAAATAATTTTAAGTGTTGCCATCTTTTATGCAAAACTTAGCCCTGGAAGAGGCATTTGAACCCGTCGTACGGCAAAACGAAAAGATCAAAGAGCGGAATTCGAACGTGCGTGGGGCAAAAAAAAATCAACCTTTTAATCGATAGATTTTTTTCATTTTCTCACAAAACGTAGATAATCGTTAACAAAAGTGATCTGTTAAGAAAAAAGTAGGGGTCACCGACCATTTAAGCGAGCAAACTGCAAGCGAAGTTATCGCAACGGCTACTCTCCCTATATGTGGTTGGAAAGTTTCCTCAGCGCGCGCGCTCGATGCATGACGTGGCGTAGCGTTGCGACAGGAATTACGTGCGCAGTAAGGATGCGCATAAACAATTAGCGCGAACGTCCTTAAACTGTTTTTAACTATAAAGTTATCAAAAAGTGCTTTGCTAAACTGTCTAGTAAATAAAACACCATAAAACTAAAAGGTTCAAAACTTTTATGTTCAGTGAGATGCAAACATCTGTTGGCTTCATATAAAATTAAATTTCCGTAAAGACCAAATTTCTTTTGGCATAAAATTTATTACCAGTTCAACTTTGCATAATCGCTCATGCAAAAACATTGTCTGAAACCCTGTCAAACTCTGACATTCAATGACGAATCATGCAACATTTGATACGCTGTCTTCCGTTTTTTTCAAGACATCTGATTTGTAGTTGAAAGCGACCAGAAGCCATAAAGCTCATCAAACTAATCAAAAACTTGTCAAAAGATGTCAAAAACTTAGTCAGGTGGCTACAATTTTAGGTGCTTGACTGTAAAAGTTTGTTTACTGTGAGACTGTAGGTATACATGCTGGTAGGGTGCTACACCACTGCACAGTCAAGGCTTGTTCACACAGGCTTTTATTTCTGATCATGTGTACTATATTGTTAATTTATAGCATGGAATGTGTTTTTTTTTTAAATTTCATTTAGATCTGTGATCATGTGATTGAGTATCAAATGAGAGTTCCCCTTTCAGAAGCCTTCCCATTTATGGAATATCTTGTAAGATGCGGCTGGCTGCCAGATGGTGAAAGGTGAAAATATAAATATAATAATCTTTATAATAGCTGTTAACTTCAATCAAGGAGATGTGGATTTATTCTTGTCAGGGAGTTTTTGGCAAATCATTGAGGATGTTAATGAGTTTCCACTACTTGTCTAAATACAATTATATTAAAAAATAGCCTTCTGCCTCTTTGTTGTGTCTTGTTACATTTGTGTCTTGTTACATTTGTGCACACACGTACAATGCTACCCTTGACTGTCAAGACTGTGTGGCCAATGTTCTCCAAGTTCATCCCTTGTAGTAAATTTTTGAGCTTAATTTGTTGAACCATGAATTTTTTTGACTTTCAGTGTGTATGCTGAGATACTTGATAGAAATCAGCAGCATCTTGCTATGGTTCAAATTCCTGTGGAGTTCTTTGTTCCTGTAAATCTTCCAGCCAATCAGCTGTTGACCATCACAGAAGGCAGTCCCATGATTGAGGTGTTAGCTGAAGAATCTAATGATATATGGATAAATGTAAGAAAATGCTGCTACAACATTGTACTTTAATTTGACAAATTTTATTTTACATATTGTTGCTCAGTATCCTTACCCTACATAACTAATTTACAGGACATTGCTAATATACAGTACGTTTCTTATTTACAATACATCACTTACTAAGAGTTATTTTAAATGTACAATAAAATCTTATTATTAAATAATTATTAAAATTTAAACCTGACTCTTAGCTAGGTTTTAATTAATATTTTTTAAAATTAATATCAAACTTACAATCAAGGCATGTTTATTTACAATTTCTGGAGAAAATGGTGCATGTCGTATAGTTTTACATATTACATGTCTTTGAAAAATTACATAAAGAAAATTACCAGTAAACTTGTCTTGAGTGAGGCATTATAGTTATGTGGCCCCTGCAAACTTGTGCTAACGTTGTCTACAATATGCTGATCCTAGCAGTATGCAGGGCACACGTCACATATGAATGCTCACCAAGAGTCTCTTGTAGCTCAGTTAGAGCACACATCTGGTACCATGGGAGGCCATGGGTTCAATCCCATCAGGGACTCAGATTTTTTCCCACACTCATGACAAATGAACATGTCATCTTTATCATAATTTATTCATTGAGCATAAAATTTATTAACTTCTACCATTACATTATATATTACACATGTATGTGTTGCTTTCGGCATTGCTGATCCAAGAGTCTCTCATAGCTCAGTGATTAGAGCGCCCAACCTGTATCTGAGAAGTCATGGGTTCAATTCCCACTGGGGACACAGATTTTTCCTTGTCCCACGCTCCTGACAAATAAACATGTCATCTTTATCAATGTTGTGGTTTAAATTTTTCTTTGGTTTAAAATTTTTCAAACCAGTTTGATTTTTAGTTTTCATTGTCTTGTATTGATTATCATAATCTGAAACAAAGGAAAATAAAAATCAAACTGGTTTGAAAAATTTTAAACCATGGTAAAATTTAAACCACAACTTACATCAATATGCATGTAGTTGCTTTTTACTTCTTCTGTCAACAGCAACATTGACTTAACTGTATATGGCGAATACCTTGTCCTGAAGCTCTGCATGAACAATTTTCTTATCACTTACAAGTAGTCATACAGAGTAGCTTCTGACCCAACTGTTTGTATTAAAACTGCAGCTGTTATTATCTTCTTTCAGGTGGCCGATCTTACTCATTTTTTGCGAATGAGTGACTCGAGACTGCAATTCATCTGGTCTAGTGAAATATCAGGATTCCGCCATCTTTACCTGGCAACTGCTAACAGTAACCACACGCTTACCCGTGCAAGAGCAGGGAGCTTTATTGCGGAGTGCTGTATCCATTACCCCCTTGTGACACAGCGGCAATTAACAGATGGAGAATGGGAAGTGGATGGTAAAGAGGTTGGTACTTCTGAGGG
Source organism: Meandrina meandrites (assembly GCA_963693305.1). NCBI lineage: Eukaryota > Metazoa > Cnidaria > Anthozoa > Scleractinia > Meandrinidae > Meandrina > Meandrina meandrites. The sequence goes on along the minus strand of OY855905.1, from coordinate 41,065,396 downwards.
ATTAATTGTCAAGCTCAATGACTTAAGCTTGTACAATTATAATGTTTTGCTGTGGTAGAAAGGGAGTAGAGTAAGTGAAAGATAAGTCTCATTTGATGCATGGAGATGATGCATAATTATAATATATTGCCATGTATTTGAAATGAATTTCAGTTTAAAATGAAATTTCAAAGAAGTTTGATTTGTATTAATTCTTTTCCCACAATCCTTAAACAAAGAAAAATACAATCAAACTAGTTTGAATTTATTTTGCCCTGAAATTGATTTTAAACTACAACACATGTACTACATGTTGGTTTTCACTTGAGTGTCGAAAATAATTCGTGCTTGCTTTGGTTTTGCATCACTATGCTCAGTGATTAGCTTTAAAAACTTGCGCCACTTTCTCAACCAATCAGAAGTAAAACCAAAACCAATCACAACTTGCCCGTGCACGTTTTCCCGCGCTTCGTGGCAGCTAGTACATGTTTTTGCTTCGAGTTTTGATTGGTTCACTGGATTGTCTGTGTCCAAAATATGATTGGCCAGAATGATTAATTTGGTTTTGGTTTACCACACTCATTTGAAAACTGCTCTATATCTTCAGTCCCACAAACTTATCAAAATATCAACAGCAGAGAAAAAATGTTTCAAAAAGTTTTTTAAGGATCTTATAACTAAGTACTAGACAGTTTAAGCACTTAGCTCCATATATATACCAACTATACCCCAACTATACCTTGAACAAAAAGTTTGCATCTTTAAGAAGGATAATTCACAAATTAAGGTGAATAATTTTTTATAACATATTAAATTAAACAATAATATTTTATTCTAGATTTGGGTTGATGAAAATCGCCAACTCATTTACTTCATGGGCACAAAAGACACACCTATAGAGCAACATCTGTAAGTACTAAAATTAAAGGAGCTCTGTCACGAGGATTTCGCAGATTTTTGGTCTAAACTGTTCTGAAATTGGTGTTAGGCAACTTAATCCATGAAAACATTATCTTTGAACATCTAAAGGATGATATAACCTTAATGGGTGGAACGAAATCAAACTACGGCTATAAATATCGATTTTTTTTTGAAGACGCGCGGAAACAACTTGAAAAGTTTAGCTAAACTTTTCAAGTTGTTATCCATTTCCATCATAGCCATCTGCAGCTTAAGACGCTTGTAAACAGTAACTGTTTCAGTGCTCTAATATAGCAATTGTTAATAAAAATGGGCTATTATTTTTTGTTTTTCTTCGACACAAGTATAAATTTTGGCTGTTTAAAAATCTGTTAAAATCTGTGACAAAGCCCCTTTAATAATGTGTTATTATTGTAAGTGCAATGACAACAATGTACTAGGTGGTATCTTTGGAAATCTTCATAGGGCTTCAGCTTAACTTTGGCCATCATTGAAATACAATGTACAGCGTGGCTGTACAGCGTGGCCGAGTGGTTTAGGGCGCTGGTCTTGTAATCCGGAGGTCCCGGGTTCAAGCCCTCCACCCTGCCACTAGCTGGATTTGTTTCACGGTCGTCCCGAGTTCAAATCCTCGGTCACGCTTTGTATATAGCCAACTGGTCTGCCTCCAGCCAGTTGGGATTTTTAACCATGTTATGTTCATTTAAAGTTATTTGTTTCCTATGTTTCAGTGGCATGCCTAAACTAGCTATCTCGAAGCTAAGTGCATGACCACTATAAACAACATTTACATTTACATTTACATTACATTTACATTACATTTTTACTCATTGTAAGTTTATTAATAATTTATTTTGTATACTCAGATATGTAGTGTCCTATGCTGAGTCTAACTACAGAGAGCCCCAAAGACTAACACAGGCTGGATACTCCCATGCTGTCACTCTGAACGAGGTAACTGAAACCAAATTTGAAGAATTGGGATCATTTTTACTGGTCAGATATGTTGGTCAACACTTATGACAAACATCCAACAAAAATAGTTGAAAGTCTGCCGATAGTCAGTAGATAGTTGGTTGACACTCACCTGATACTCGACCAACACTTGGCTGATAACAGTTCTCTTTATCAACTAACTATCAGCCGAGTATTACCTACTATCAAGAGTTGGCTGATAGTCGGTTGGCACTCGGCCTGACATCAAACAACTATCAGCTGACTATCAGTTCATATATTGACAGACTATCCACTATCGGGTGACTATCAGTTGATGTGTCAATTGATACTCATCATCATATTGTGTGAGGCTACCCATAGTAAACATGATCCAAGATTTGTTTTTAAAACCATGTTGCCTTCTGATCTACATTACCATGGTTAGGCAAGTGTCAGTAGAGTGGTGCGGTCTGACCTTTATTCCAGATCCACTGTAATTACTGTAGGAGCTACAATGTACATACAGACAGCTCATCTTGAAAACAAATGGCCATTTTCATTTTTAAACAGGGTTCATATGAGTCATGGAAAACCATGGAATTTCAAAAGCTCAATAACAGTATAACCTTGTTTAAAGTTTGTCATTTATAAGTTATCCATTTTTGATCCAGATGTAGTTTTAGGAAAAGTAGATCTTTTACATGACTGTCCTAATTAAACTCTGTTCCTTTTCAGAGTTTTACAAAATTTGTAACAGTGTTTTCATCCATACAACAAACTCAAGCAGTGATGGTGTATCAATTAAACCATGATGAAGTTGAAATTAACAATATTCCTCTCATCACAGTGGAACCAACTGTTGAGTTATTAAGATCAAATGGTAAGAGTGCTGATCAGGGAATATAGTCATGGTAATTAAAAGCTGGTGTGCTTAAGCTATATGCTACATGAAGGAAATTAGAGTTCAAAATAACATGAATCCGGAAATGTACAGAATCCTTCCGTACACTTGACCTTAAGATGGTCAGTGATAAAAGGCATGTGAAGGTTATTAAGATCTCAAAACCAAAGTGGCCAGGCCAACCTTAAAATACCCAATCCCGAAGATCTTTTGGTACCTTGTGTCAAATTTGAAAATATGTCACTCAAACCCAAAATTAGAGCATTGCCGGCCAGTAAAAGCGCTTCAATTCTACAAACTGTTCCTCAGAAGCAGTTGAAATAGGTGTGAAAATGTGTATGTGTACTTAAGGGGGGTCCTTCTTAACTACTAAGTTGTTGCTAAGGAAGGTATCTAACCGCCATATTTTGGAAACTTGACCTGCTACGGATAAGCTTTTTTCGCAACTTTGTTCAGTTGAAGAGTCCTTCAAGAGTTTCAAATCACGGCCATATTTGACAAGTGGCGTGGCCAGAATAGAAAAAACCCTAAAACTGAAAGGGCATATAAAACTGAAAGTTAAAATCGGTGCCAATAGATAAAGAATGTCCACATGCTTAATGATTCGTATGGGTTTTACAAAATGTGCATTATTGTAAAAGTTATGACATAATAAACACCCGTATTTTCAGACTTTCTTCAGTAGCGTTTTTTTCTTTCTTGTAAACGGTAATCCCATACGTAGGATTATAAAGAAGGCTATGTTATCTCCGATTCTTTAAAAAATTCAGAACTCTTCCTTTTTTCCTCCAAGTTTTAGGGATTTTAAATTCTAACACGCGGTTTAGGACTGGCACTAGTTATGCAGGCGCAATGTCAATATTTCAAGCAGGTATTTCCTGCCCCACAAAATTTACCATTTAGCGTTACAAAACGGTCGAAAATGGCTTGCCACTAAAACTGGTCTTCAGGAATTCCTTAGCAACTGGTCTAGATCTGTAGTTAAGAAGGACCCCCCTTAAAGCACTTTCCCTCACACCTCACTTTTTGTCCAGGATTGAATGCAGGTATTGTTCAGCAAGTACTTCATATATGACCAGTTGGATTATTGACCATTTTCATATTACTTCATATTTGACAGAATTATGTGTGCTTAGGTGAACTTTTATCAGTGAGGACACTTTGTGATGCTTATAAAGAGCATGCATTTCATAAGTGTTCAATGCACTTTGTCTTATATCTGTCACATGTGGGAGTTCGCTAGGGCAACCTGTCTATGAGACTGGGAAATTAATAATGCAGTACTTAATTTCAGTAATGGCCTTGAATTACATTTTTATGCTTTCTTTTATAAGCAATTTCTTTACAGTTTCATAATATAATATATAGCAATTATTTATATTAAATTATTTTGATTCCAGTTATTCCAGATTATCAGCCTCCAGAACTTTTCTCATATGAGAGTAAGCATGGTGAGTTTCAAAAGTGCACTTTGTTTGACTACTTTCAATTGTTGACTTCATAATCATTGAAGGGCACATTTGCACTTTCTTTTAAGGTAGCTCATTCAAGGTTTGCTTGAGTGTGCAAAGTTTGAGACCCAGGGTGCATTCTGCATATTAAATCCTACGCCGAAGATACGCCAAGGGTTTCAAAATTCCACACCAAGCGCCTGATAAGCGGCCAAAATCCTACGCCGATTCGCCAAGGAATGCTTCTTTGCTACCAGTTTTCTTGCCACTGCTTAGCTGCAAAAGAAAGGCCGGAAGACTGGTAACTTTTGGTAACGACTTTGCCTCACGTAGTCACGTAGTAACTGATATTCCAGCACCAGCAGGAATTAATATGCAGGCCAGGGTTACGCCAAATGTCATCTTCATCTCCCGCTGCTGTATGCCAAAAACTCTGATCCCACGCCGGTACACCGCAAAATTTTAAAACCCACACCGAAATCTTTGGCATAACCTACACTAAATGCACCCTGGTTTGAGACATATTATAGAGTCTCAAACTTATATGTGGTACATTGTAGTTTACAGCACAAACTTAAGAAATCATGAATTTTTTATCAAGAATTATAATTATGCTTTCAAATTGCATGGTTTCATTTCTACATGCAGCGTAAATATTTCATATTTATTACTAGAACATTATAGGCTATGGCTAACAGTGTCTCCTTTTTCAGGCCATCAAGTGTATGGCATGATGTTCAAACCTCCTACAATTGAACCAGGAGTCAAATATCCAACTGTTTTGTTCTTATATGGAGGACCTCATGTTCAGGTGAGCACGAAAAGTTACTTGCCTGACAGGAAAATCTACCTTACCCAGACAAGCAGGACTTTTCTCAAGCCCTGATGGACTCCGGCACCACGGGAAAAGTTTATTACTTTATGCTTTATGGGATGAAACTAAATAATGCAGTTATTGCAGTAATGGGTGCCATCTACATTTGTAAGTTTGAGGTCATAACTTACAGTGAACAGTATTTGACTGTTAAAATAATATTCAACACAAACCATTAAAAATCCTCACCTTATAAATAGTATTTACTGACAATAATTAAAATTTACAATGTGTCTGATTAAAAGTGTGTTACATGCTAATAAATGTATGTTAGAAGAGGAGTCAGCATGGATCGTCCTTGGAAATCACCTCCTGTCTCTCTCCACATTGCAATTTACTGTACATGTTGCTTCAGTGAAGGCTTTGATGGAGCCCTCTTAAACTTTATGCTCTGTTTATCATTTTGCCAGCTGGTGACAAATGCTCACAAGGGTTACCGCTTTCTTCGCCTGCACACCATAGCTAAACTGGGTTATGTTGTAGTGATCATGGACTGCAGAGGCTCTGCTCACAGAGGTCTTCAGTTTGAAGGACACATTAAGAATCGTCTGGTAGGTGTTGCTGGCTTGAATTTAAGGCGTGCAGAATGAGGTGATAAACAGTGGAACCCCGTAAATACGGCCACCAACGGGCCATGGAAATTTGGAGGTAGTAAAGGGGTGGCCGTATAAACGGGGTAGGGTCAAATTTCAAGACTGGTCTACTTCAAGTGACGTCTTGACAGATACATATCACAATTGAACAGAGCCACATCAAAATGCTAACAAATCTATTGGACCTTGATAACAATCTTTCTGTAAGAGATGTTCACAAAGAGGAGAAAAGCTCAAAGAGATCCACGGGCATTTTGAATAAAATAATATCATTCAATATTGTTTCTGAAGTACTGTATTTGTTTCGTTTGGTCAATTATTAATGGGTATTTGGTTCGAGTGGCCGTATTAGCGGGGTAATATTATAAAGGATTGTATAGTTTGGGATTTCAGAATGTGGCCGTTGGCCGTATTAACGGGGTGGCCGCATTAACGGAGTTTTATTACAAGAAAATGTATGGCCATTTTGCCGGGACAAAAAAAGTGGCCGTAATAACGAGGTGGCCGTATTAACGAGGTGGCCGTAAGGTGGGGTTCCACTGTATACAGAATGCTGTAGCTATAGCTTCCTTAGTCATTTTGTTTTTAAGGCATTTTAATTTGCTTTATGTCTTATCTTCAGGGCCAAGTTGAAATTGAAGACCAGGTTGAGGGATTAGATTATGTTGCTAAGGCTACTGGATTTGTTGACTTGTCAAGAATTGCAATCCATGGCTGGTCCTATGGTATGACAAAACAGTTTCATCACTATTATATGTAAGCACAAAGTTACCGGGACACAGACACTATTTTAAAGTGGTAGGGCTAAAAAAATCTGGCCAAGACAAGCATTAGGGATCACTGTTCCGCTATTTATCATGCATAATTTGCACAACATCATATTTACATGTACAACTACAATAAATATAATGTAGCCATCTTCACTATGTATACCATCCAATATAACAGTAAATATGTTAAATAAAACTACCTATTGTAGTAAGCTTGCTCCCCTCCACAATCCCTGAGTTACACTGTTAGCTTAACGTCTGTATGGCCTGTTGGGTTTGGATTAAAAAAGAAAGTCAATTTCCTCAAACTCATGTCTTGTTTGATTCTTGTTTAGGGGGGTACTTGTCCTTGCTTGGTTTGGTACAGCGTCCTGACATATTCAAGGTAAGATTAATCATTTACTTTTAATTATCAACTCTATGACTTCACTGTAAGGTAATCCTATTTGTTGGCAAGATTCTGAAAAGGGGGCCAAATGTTCCATCACTTTCAAGGTCCACCCTAAACTTGACACCTGTGCCATCCAAACTGCCCGTGATGTGCTTTGGCCTCCATTCCGCTTCTGACAACATAACCGTTACCTTACATAAAAGCTAACTGTTCAAACATAGTGCTCAAGCCTAACCAGTAAAGTCAGTGCTAAATAGTTATTTTTTTTTTACATCACCGCAAAATATCAACCCTACTGTGTGATAGCCTTAAAAACGTACTCATTTTAAAAAAATGAAACCTGTACAAAAAAGTGAAGCCAGTTTAAAAATTTAAAACTGGTAAAAAAAATTTAAACCAGAGGGAAAAATTAAACTATAACACATACACAAAACCCAGAAATCTGATTGAAAAAGTCTACCCCTGGCAAATCGGTTTGTAAGAATGTCCTGTATTTCTGAGCGCTTTATCCATTTTGAGTATTTTGGATCCAATTTAGCTCCTAACTGACCACAAAGTGTCAAAACATCTTTAAAATGTGGCTTTTTTTTTAGAAACTCCATTTGTCAGTGGCTTATTAATAATTAACCTTTTTAATGCTATTTTCAACTTGTTATGGACATTCATGTGTTGTTCAAATCTAAGATGTATATTGTACATTCTGTGCCACAGGTTGCCATCGTTGGTGCCCCCGTGACCACATGGTCTGCTTATGACACTGGCTACACAGAACGCTACATGAGTACACCAACAGAAAATCCCTTAGGATATAAAATGAGTTCTGTGTTGAATTATGCAAACAGATTCCCAGATGAGTAAGTCAATATAGATATCTTATTAACCAAGAATGAGGGCCATATTTTGTGGAGAATACCGACCTTAGATCTTGACAGTATGGATGGAGCAAAGCTTGGACCATTCAGAAAAAAACGGAGGGATGGTATCCTCCCAAGATGGTGCCTAGCAGGCTTGGTTAATAACAGATTAAATAACACAACTTTGTAATTGAAATAGAGCTGTAGAAACCTGTCCTGGAATACTTAGAAAACATTATCTAACTGTTGATCAATAAAGAATTCTCAATTTGGTTGTTTATGCAACAAATCTTGATACTGATTGAGCTAATTCAATGGATTTAAGTACTAGTGCTACTGTGCTAAAGACTACTACTATCATGATGATTGGCATTGGATTGTTAAGGTGGCAGCTGTGGTGGTCAGGGCTGGAAACTAAAATTTTGGAGCACTCGCCATTTGGGCGAGTGACCTTTGAGCTGCACTCGCCCAGATAATTTTTCACTCGCCTAGTCTCCTAGCTCCACACAAACACAGAAAACATTAAGCCCCCCCCCCCCTTCCTCCTCCGCCCACGAACATAAAATATCCACATTTGACACTATTCCTTAGTTCATTTTCAAGGTCTCTTCATTATTTAACGATTACCAAGCGAACCTATTTTTGTATGTTTGCGAACCAATAGCTGTGGACAGTATAGATTATTTTAAAGTGAAAAGTAGAAACCCTGGGTGGTGGGTGATGTTCTTTTTACTATTTTTAAAAAGTTTTTAAATAAATATGTTTTCTCTTAATATCTTATGCTGTCTTTTTTATCTCCAGGGAGAACAGACTTCTTCTTGTACATGGTTTGATTGATGAAAATGTTCACTTTTACCACTCAAGTTTACTCATTAGTGAGCTGATCAAGGCCTGCAAGCCATATCAGCTCCTGGTAAGTGTCCATAAATCACAAAGCAGACATTCTAATTTACTCATTGCTTTAATGTGTGGTTCCAGAGAGATAATATCCATATCCACCCCACAGAAGGTAATTGGAAATTCTGAGTGTGTGTGTTGCAGGAAGGGGAGGAGATGGGGGAGGGGGTCTTACAAGCCAAAATATTTCAAGTGATGAATTAAATTACTTTTTATGAAGCGCAATTAAGATTGAAAGAAGTGGGGAGGTATAATTATACATAATGTTAGTAGTGAAAATTGCACTGTATCCATTCATCGTTCTTGTCACCTGGATGTCTGCTTGATATCGGTTTGACAATTGCCTACCAAAATTTTGGAAGGCACAGAGGCCTAGTGCATGTGACTCATGATTGAGCAGATTGGCCCTGAGATTTGATGGGGTTTGTAGCAGTCTTTGGTAAGACATACCATTTACACAAGTTTCAAATGAGCCACATTTAATAACTTGTAAATAACTCTTAACAGTCAGAGCACTGAGCTGTTAACTAGTAAACAGTGTTTCTGGAGTGCTTGAAATACTGTTAAAACAGACGTTTCGGGGATAACCCCTTCATCAGTGTTAAGTTGATGTTAAAGAGCACTGAGCTGAACTGGCAACAGCAACTCACTCCCAGGGGGGATGGAATAGTTTTTTAGGGGTATCCTGCCTTACTGAGACTTAATGAAAATGTTTTTTTTTTGTATGGTCATAATTTTTTTCCTACAAGGGTATCGGAACTCGTGGCTGCTTCTTATTCTATAAGTAGTGAGACTGTCATAATTTCAGGTGATCCATTTCTACAAAATATTCATTTGGTGTCTTTGTAACTCTTTGCAGATCTACCCAAATGAAAGACACGGTATTCGTCAGTCTGTTTCTTCAGAACACTATGAGACCATGCTGCTCTCATTTTTACAAAAAAATCTGTAAAGGAAAGCTGGTTACTTGATGTCACACATATGTAAACTAAAGCTAATTGTAAAGTGTACTGTATTTTAAGAAGATGGTAGATTTAATCCTCATCAGTCTGGCAAAATGTTTTTAATAGGTAAGTGGAATGTCTGCATGGTGTTCTCACTTTACGCTTGAAAAAAATCAAACAAACAAGCATAGCCTGGCCCATCACTTTTAACTATGTTCATTGATGGTGTGACTTAAATCTTCAACTTAAGATTATCATTCTTTTAAAACCATCAGGGGTGACAAAGTGTAATTGAAGACTTCGAGATATGACAGGGCTTATGCCTTTTGTGTTATCCCAAGACTTTCGTAGCCTTCCAAAAGAAAATGAGACTCCAAGGGAGGGTGACAAAAACATTCAAGATTGGGAGGGGAGACCCATGAAATTTGACCCCTGACAATTCTGTAAGATATGTACTTTTTGAGGGATCATTTGTACCCCTACCATTGAAACCCTTGATATATTGATTTTCTGTGGCAAAAAATATATAAATTCAAAAGAAGTTACATCTTGAAGCCTTCAGCTGTAAGCTGCTGCAACTTGCTTGCAAGAGGTCTACATGTATTATAGACTCAACCTACAAAATTTGGAAAACTGTTGAGTTAACAATTAGCATAGAAATTGTATTTTCTATTGGTTATAGTAGGTGCCATTATCTGCTATTCAATTTGTTTCATTTTGAGCTGAAAGCTTGAAATATGCAAGATTTAAGAAGCATGTTTATCTAACTGTTAATCATTTTATGACTCTGAAGTTTTATAAACTTATTTCAGTGAAAAGTGCATCATACTAAAAATTAATACTGTAATACTAAAATTTAAACACTATTATAAATTATTAGTATATACCACACAAGTGAATTGTGCTTTCCATGCGTGCTGGTTGCATTGGTTAACTCTGAGGTGATTAGCAAATCACCTCTAAGCAGCTGAAGAGAAACAAAATGGCTTTGCGCATTGCTTTGGGTACTGAAAGTTATGTTTTGGTCCACTATTTATTCAACTTGTGTGGTATAAAACATTTTGCGACTCGGTAAATATCCACCACTATTCACCTCCACTTCTATATGAGGCTCTTTAAAAGGACTATAATATTTTTATTGTCCGTCTGTTTTTTTTTTTTATGCAATGTTAGTTTTTATGAAAAAAGGTAGTGTACTGCTCAAAAACCTGCATCTAGACAGACTGCCAGTGACAAGGAATTACATTTAGAAATGGCTGTGGTTCATGTTCATCCACTTAATTTAAGTTTTCCCTCAGTTGTCATTTGTGTATGGCCATTCAAGCTCTTCTTTTCCTGTATACCAACTTGTGCACAAATGAACTAGACTACACATTCTGCAGCAATGATTGCATTCTTTTCTAGGTTGGGCACTCCATGTATATAATATTTACAGTTTGTACAGCCAGTATTGAAGGTCTGGATAACTTTGGAAATCCTGCAACCTGTTTTCCAACCCTAGAGGAAGTGTTAAAAATGAGATGTGTTCAATGTCTAAACTAAAAAACCAGGAAGACAGTATTTTCCAAACCACAACAAGCTGGTTATCACATGATCACCATGATTCATTTTAAGTGAAAGTCTGCAGTCACTGAGTTGGCCTAGGTGTCAATTTGTGTCTTCAACTTTATGGTGTGTTGAATTTTTAAAGTAAAGGAATTTGTTTTGGAAAAACATTGCATGCAAAAGCTCAGTTTCTTTATGATAAAGTTTTTTCATCAGATGCCTGGCTGATCTTGCATGTAACTGAGACCTTAGGTGATGTGTCCCCACTAAATATAACTGTAGTGTACAGCACCATTTCCCAACATACCCTGTTCACATCAACATAACATGTTTCATGAAAGTTAAGAAAATGGAAAATCATTTATGAAATTAAAGCAAACACTTGCTGTTTCACTGTCATGGAAGCCTAACTGCACTTTTCAAAGTCATGCCAACCCTGAAGTTTGAAAACCCAGCTAATTATGTTTATGTTTTGTACATTGACATACCTGCTGTCATTCATAATAATCATTAGAACAATACTGAAGAACCACAGAAGAAAAAGAAATAAAATAGATGGCAATCTACCAATCACAACCCACAGATGTGACCTTTTGAACCCAATGACAGATTATTATGTGAACTTCTGTTTCCTGGGAGGTTCTGACTAACTAAATATGATTGTTGATGGTGAAAAATACAACCATTGGTGAGATTTAAATTCCAGAGTTTCCATGATTTTGAAAGTGTACCAAGTCTTAAAACTTTTGGTAAGCAGTAAAACAGCTAAATATATTTAATTCAAACAGTTATGCTTCGATTGTTAACAGGTATTAGGATTTGGTAAGCACTTTCTAAATTTCTTTATTATTTTGTTTATTGTTATTATTATTATTATTATTATTATTATTATTATTATTATAGTCATTATTATTATTATTATTATTAATGATAATTAGAATTATTTAAATGTTGTAGAGAAACAGAATGCATTTAAAATGGCCAACCTCAACAGGTGAAAAGAAAAGTTATTTATCAACCAGCCCTCAATCATGTGTAGAAAAGTTTTTTCCTGCTTTAAGAAACAATACCTGCACATGGTATGTTTGTCCCCAGAGGCCAAAATCATAAGTTCTGGTTAGACCCACATTTTGAGTTTCTTCAGAGTACACATTTTCCATTTTTTTTTCCTTTTTTATCTTTATTTTAATAGTCAAATTGCAGGCTTTGGGGACAATATTAGCTGTAGTACCACTAAGAAAAGCTAAGCACTGCTCTTTTCAAGGTCACTTTGAGGCCTTCTGTGGGTACTTACCCTAATTTATACCCACAGAGTTTCCCTTGTCATATTATTATCATGGCTTCCATGGCTTCAAATCAGGGGTGTCATTAAGTTTTAAAGCTGCCATTACATTGAAGTTATCACCCATGCATTTCGCTCTGTATTCAAGTGTGACTTAACACCAATCAACATTTTCACCTGTAACATTAAGTTAACTCAGACCTAACAGGTGTTACAGGTTACGCCTCTTAATGACAGCCCTGCAAATTGTTTACTTTTGCTGGCCACAGAAAATAGGAGCCATCTTATTTAGTGCTGAAATTTGCTTCGATCAAAACAGACCATTCAGTAAAGTACACAACAGTTGACTTACCAGTGGTATAATTTCACTCTGATGTGGAATAAGCATTTTGCAACAAACTTGGAACAAATCTGGTATGCTTGATGGTGCTATGCACTGGGATGTCCAAAACAAAACAAACACCAAGCTCGACTGACTGAAACTGTTTCTATTTTTGAGGCTGTTGCATCATTTTGCCATCCAGCATAACAGATTTGTACCAGTGACCTTTTGTTGCAAAAAGCTCATTCAACAGAATTGTAACTCAAAACTACTCTGGCCAGCCCTCGACATCCAATACTGAGACAATACACAGATAATAGAGCTATGCTACATGTATGTCATCAGTTTGGAATTTTAGGGCAGAAGATTAAGGGTGTTAAGAGAGACAAATGTGAACTGTTTGGACTCAAATTAAGGCTTTGATTTCCTGCTTAAAACTGCCAGCATGGAATGCTTTTAAAAATAGTATTACTCAAAGAAAGTCGTAGATACAATACATAGATATTACATTTTATTTTGTAATCATTTAATGGCTTAATGTATTGCAGTTAGGTTCATGTTGTTACTTGTACATTGAAGACCATTAAATTTTATTTTGCCAAGCAACAGAGTTGTTTTTAGTTTTTTCCTTGACTAGCCTAGTGCATACAAGCCAAACAGTGTGCAGTTCACGCAGCCACCCACCCTCCCCACTTACTTACTCAAATACCCACTGACTCGATCACACACACACACTGACCGACCTGCCCATCATGACCATCATACACAAAAAAATTTCTTTATTACTACTTCATAACAATAATAATATAATTGTAATATGCAAATCATACAAGTTGCCCCACAGTCCCATCATGTTACTTGAATATATCAGATTGTAAAATTAAACCTTGTAGACTGTAAGGTGAATTGCATGCAAGAACACTTTTAAGGTTCACCTTTGCCAGTTAAACGTTTCATGTAGTTGGGCACCTACAATCACATTTCTCTACTCAGCAGTCCTAAAAGTTTCAAGAGTTCCCTTGATTCAGTGTCACACTACAAAAGCTTTTTAATTAGTTTTTCGTCAGCATTTTGACAGTAAACCAGAATCTGGTGCCGCTGTCTTCACCAAGGCTTGGACCTCTCTAAAGTTGGGGTGTTTAGAATCACCCATAAGCATGAAGAGGGTGCATTCACTAGTTGTTACAAAACCACCAATTTGACGAATACGCTGCAACAAACAATGCCATCAAATTAATGCAAGATTTTCAACAGACTTGAAAGCTCAAGAATTAAAGTAACCTTGACAGCAGTTTTTTCTGCAAACTATAGAGTCATGTTTCACTGTTTGGTTGTTACAAGTTGTTGCAGTGTCATGTTTCACTGTTTGGTTGTTACAAGTTGTTGCCAACAAAGCAAAAAGGAAAGGATTAAAGATTGCATTCAACCAGCCATGATTAAGCAGCATGAGGATCCAAATTGTGAAGGAGAATGAACATTGATTACCTCAAGTGCGAACATTCTTTCAACCATAGTGCGTGATGAGACCCCATCAGCCAGCACATGAACTGTGTAATTCCTTTCCAGCAGATCCATTGTTGTTTGTAGCACACAAACTTGCGTCTGTCAAATCAACATGGTTTGTGTGTATTAGTGATTGCAAAACACACTAGAAAAACCAACAATTGACAAAGTTATTTTGATTAATCTTACTAATTAATTTAAAATTAAGTATTTTGATTAAGTTATAGTCAAGACATTTTATCAGAAAGCATGTTCTTTTAAAACATGCTTGTTTGCTGCAACCTGTATCACAAAAATAACCACTGGTTCATCTCTGGAGCTAGTCGCAAATAAAATAAACGGAAAAGAGCCAGAAAATAAAATAATCCCCTAAAATGTTGATCTACCCTCATTAGATACCTCAATTCCCATCAGCACCACATTTTCAACATTCAACTGCTTCAGTTGTTCTTCTACTTCAGGGATAACCATGGAAAACTTGGTCTTTGGAAATATCCGTTCCTTAAAAGAGCTTGTATCAATTTCCTCCACAGTGCTGCCAAGCCCTTTGGGATACTAAAAGAACATTGCACTGTGAAGCCTCAAATTTCAGAATAAATACAATTCACAAGTTCTGAAGAAACCTAAATCAGACTGGTTAATAATAAATTATTGCATTGGCTTATGTTTAGTATCACCCAGTACGTTCCAATCCTAGGAGATACATTAAGGTGAACTCACAGGGCTTTTACTAGGACTTTAAGTAGGTGGCAGCCGTTCTGTGGCACCAATCAAAGAGCAATAAGAGGCTGTTAACACCTCAACTTAAATAGGAATCTGCATAAATTTTAGCCATTAGCCATTAGTTCCCCTCACAATACTGATTCAGGGGAGGGGGGGGGGGGAGCTGATACCAAGTGGCTACCCAGTTATACTTTACTGTTCCTTTCAATGAAATGTGAACTCTGAAATTCAAAAGCTTATAACCTAATGATTGTGTTCTTTGCTGCAGTTAGATCAAATACAATAGCACAGGACTTGTTTCAGAATGAGAGATGAAGGAAATCAATGGTAAATCACTAATTAACTATTACTAATAATTATTACCATATTATTATTAAATGTCTATTTATTTTGATACCTGTTCAGTTGCAATGACTGGTATTTTTAAGATATTGGCTGCAGCTGCCTGAAAATGAACAATTATTAAAGTCAATATTCTCATTGACAACACATTCCTAATGACTAGGTCTTTACTAAGAATGTTTGACGTTAGCATTGCTTTTTAGTTAATATTATATGATAGGTCACTTACGATATAGGATCCAAGTTATAGAATTGTAATTAAACAGATTACAAATCATTGGTAAGGTAAAGGTTAAGTCTGTATACGAGCCTAGGGGCCCATCAGGCCAGAGCTTATCCCGGTCTCCGTAGCATGAAGTGACTAGGAGTATTGTTACTCCCCCCTGGATGGGATGCTAGACCATCTCAGGGTTACCCCCAGCAGTAAATTTGCTGGTGCCGATTTATACACCTGGGTGGAGAGAAGCACTATGAGAGTAAAGTATCTTGTCCAAGAACACAGCGCAGTGCCCCGGCCAGGGCTCGAACCCGGCCCACCCGATCCGAAATCCAGCGCACTAACCATTAGGCCACCGCACCTCCCACATTGCAAATCAGTGGGCAGAGAAAAAATCAAATGAGAATTTTGATCATGGAAAAACAACTAATATGGAAATCTTTGATCAAACAATCATGCATCATGTATATTTATAAGACTTGCCATTTTTCACAATTTGACAACTTTTGTCAATAAATTTAGTCCATAGTCTAGTCTGAAATGTCATCCGTCCTCTCTTCCTTACCCCCCAGAGGAGGGGCGCGGGTGAGAAGGACGTCTGAATTCCCAGCGTTATAATGCCGTCCCGTGACGTCACGGACTTTTGCGAAAATGGTAAGTAACTTTTGATTGGTGCAGATTAAAAAGGCATTGTTATATGCTGTTGGTGAAATAGATTACTGTTTCTGATTGGCTAAGCGGCCTTCGTTTTTACTTCAATTCAGACGCAAAACATGTCAACAGATTTGCGTGTGAGATTTCAAATCTAAATTTAAAACGTGTTGCCAGCGCGTGAGATTTCAAATCTAAATTTAAAACATGTGTTGCCAGAACGTAAAATAACGAACAAGGGAGACGAAACCTAACCATCGAGCTCAGGAGACAAAACGCTCGATCAAATTAATGCAAGATGCATAACACTTTCAACACAGAATGTCTCTCTAAAATCAACTTTTAGCTTTCTCGAAGTAAAGCTACAATTTACAGTCTCTGGCGAAGCCAGACAAAAATAAATAAGTCACGCGTGATAAGATCAATACATCTTGCCCAGCATCACGTACAAATATTATTAAATGCAAGTAATCAATATTTTCACGGAATATTTCGAACCTTGCCCTTCCAGAGCGAACACTTCGAGAGCTTAAAGCATATCTTGCAAATAGAAACGAGCCAAAAGAAACTGCAATAGCGAAACATGTGGCAAATTGCAGAGCGAGAGGTGTTAAACTCTACAAATAGGAAACCGCTCAGACCTATGACCTCTAGAGTCCGCGCGCTAGACATTTCACATTTTCAAGGCCACAGTCTATTCAACTTACTGCCCCCAGATATTACTACATATGGTGTCCTTCAGAAACAAGTGAAGCAAAAAGGTTGAAAGACCGAATTTAATATAATACGGCAAATATAGACAAATATGAGTTTTCTAAGCGATCGGCAGCTTTCTTATCTCCATTTCCACGGGAAACGATGGACTCCCACAGAAGTCAATTCTAGAAGTTGGTTGATCGAACTTGGCGGCACGCACACCAAACACAAACCACTTGAGTAACCAGCACGCTTCCTCCGTGACTCATGGCCTGGATATTTTCACAACTGGCAAATTATGCAAAATTGCATAAATTAGTCAGTGACGTCACGGGATGGCATTATAACGCTGGGAATTCAGACGTCCTTCTCGCCTGCGCCCCTCCTCTGGGGGGTAAGGAAGAGAGGACGGATGACATTTCAGACTATCCATAGTCACACCAAGAGCCTGGCAGAGACTGTTGTGAAGGAGTGAATGATGGCAACGACTTATGACCATTGTATAAACAGTCCTTGTGTAATAGTTCATGAGGAAAGAATCCGAATGACAAGCATATTAAAGCTGAAGTCTAATAAAATGCACCAAAACGTGGGGGGGGGGGGGGGGGGGGGGGGGGCATACTAAAAGTAACTTTTTTAATAGCCTAGCTGATTCAAATTCCCGGCCTAACCCAGCAGTTACAGATAACTGCAAGGTATAAAAGGGTTAAGTTTCAGAAAACCTCGCATTTGCAACATCAGCTTTAGTAGAGCAAGCAATGAAAAGAATATTTCGCAATCCGTGAGGTTTTTCTACACTGAAGCTGCATTTTAAGAGTCTAGATAGTCTCTCTAAGGCAACTTACCATTCTTTGGGCGACTTTGATGATCTCAGGAAAATATCTAATAGATGGACGGAATTTCTCCTGAATATCGCACAACAAAAATGCTGTGTTATTCACTGCAAGCCTTCCGAGTTTAGCCGCCATTTTGAGCGAGAAGAAAGAGACTAGTGCCAGGCTTTTCCAGGGGATAACATTACGTCACGCAACTGTAACTCTCGGGACGCTCTCGGGACTCTCGGGACGTAGATTTTCCATCGATTGCGAACCAACCAGGCATATTTTTCAAATATCGCTGTAAAATTTTCTAACTACTATCTCACATTCAAAGTTCTTATTTCGTCTTAGTGCAACCCAGGGCGCAACCAATAAATCAGCTTGCTTGCAAGCGATGAGGGATTGTATTCACTTCCGCTTGTTTCACTTTTACTAAAACCGGATGTAAACAAACGACAATGTTTAAACAAGCAAGCAACCGTGGACGATGATCCAACTGGTATAAGTTGGATCAATAATGATCTGATCGGTTTAAAATAGGAAGATGAAGACTATAAAAAGGCAGAGACCGATACAACGTAGAAAGGTTTTAAATTTGTGTACTATATTTCGGCTGGCCAAACCAGCCTTCTTCAGGTACAATGGGAAATTACATTGGGAAGGGTTTTATATGTAGTGATTGCGGTATTTTGCGTTATACCGGAAATACGTAAAGGTAATGAAATTGACAGTGTAAAATGAAATAAAAATAAAGTAAAATAAACTAAAAATAGTAAAATAGCTGATAAAACAGTACAGATAAATAAATCAGTATGTTTCTTCGTGGATGTTAAGACCTTCGGGATCAATTGTCCTGCCTTTTAAGATTAAAAAGGCTTCCCTGGCCTTACCGATTCAAAGTCCCTGTTTGAAAGTTCTCAATACGTGCTTTTAATAATGAACTGACAAAATTTGTGGATAAAAAGCTCTAAAACATTGTTGCCGAAGCAATGGTTCCCTATATATTAGTCTTATATTTCCTCGCATGCACGAATGGCTTTTCCTCGCTTTAATTGACAGGTATTATCTTGCGGGTATCGAAAAAAAATCGTTCTACAATACTGACAACCCAGAAAATGCGGTAAATTTACATGTAAAGAGTTTTGCTTGCTCCATAATCAAAGCAATTTAAGATAAGCGGGAATGTAGCTAATTTTATATAATCATTGTAAAATTAGGGTACAATAATCTTCCGAAAAAACATTCATCTTGACTATGTCAAGTGTTACTGCCCTTTCGAGTCCATGCTTGCAGCAAAGCAGTCATCTGTCCGATGTGTATTTGGTGGTCCACTCTTTTGGTTTTCTGTTCATCATATCGACGATTTTTAATTTTAAATCCCTTTCCAAGCCTATCTACAGGTACGATTTTCATTTCCTGAGCGTCGTTTAAACAACAACAACAACAACAATCGCTCCTTTTGGTCAATCGTGCCCATTATTTCATTATGGAGTCTGTGATTGCGATAGAGCTTGTTCCGTCCGGGTACAACAAGGATTGTTGTGAATCAGTAAATGATTTGAACTATATGGTACCAGTGTTACTGTTAGAGGTGCTCAACGACGAAATAGTCGTTCACCGCACTGTGCGATCTCTTTTTCTCGACAAAATTACATTCAGCGGCGTCATCGGTAAGCTGCCCTTGTTTTTCTCCATCTCTGAGGTCGCAGGACTTTCTGTAGAAGTAGTAGATAAAAACTCCTAGAAGCACGAAGAATAGAACTGCAATGAACGGAACAAGAAAATTGAAGAAATTTTCCATTGTCTTCAAGTTGATTTACACTTTAACCTCTTTTACTCAGCGCTGTTTACAACTGCAACTGAACTCAGTTGTTTTTACGTGACTTTGGTCACGAACGCCTGGGTTGATCGTGGGTGTGTAAATGACGTCATCCTTGTTCGCAGTTTCTGGCGCAGGAGCTTTCAAAGAACTTTGTCCAAAAATACTTCATGCAGTAAGATCTGAACTAGCATGCTGAAGAAAAAAATCATCCCAAATTTAAAAGGCTACCACAACGCCAACAAAATTATGTACGCGTTATAAAATTTACAGGAATTGTATGCGTAATAATTTCTATAGCAGAACCGCCTGCTCTGTTTACAGGAAGAAACAACAACGTCCAACAACAGAACTCAATGTTTAAACTGAGTAAATGAGAAGACGGAAAGGCGATTGACATTTTGCAAAAGAAAGTAGAAGGAGTGAGCTATCTGAAGATGCGTCGACTGACTCTGAAAAACAGGTAGACGGCATGTCAAATTGCTGAAAATAAAGGTGTCTTAAAATAACAATGCTTTAAAACGGTTTGATTTTAATTGAACATGACGTAAATAACGTGCGTAAATTTTTAAAATCCGCGGTAAGGCCGGATTTTTCCGGGATTTGGAGTAATGTCCATTCAAGCACTTGTGACGTCACGAATTTGCACGTCAGCAGATTCTTGGGATATGCAACTAATACCGGTTGGATAGATCTTTTTACACGACTGTCCATTTTGACGATCGACTGCATTCCGACAGAGCTAATCGAAAAAAAAAACGTGATCAGTTTTTGGTGCAAAATTGGTGGTAAAACAGGCCAATTTAAAGCATTCATGTGGTTTGTGATCGAGACACATAATGAACTTATCGAGGAACGCTTTAAAGCCAAAGGAAAAATGAAATAACTTTAAAGCGCGAGTACAAGGGGCACTGTATTTAAAGTGTATTGTAGGTTATCATGTTGTAAAATAAGTTTAAATGGTTCAAGTTCACTTATACCGAGTACTGATTCGTAGAGTAATTAGAAGAATCATCGAATCGGAAAATGGGTAGAATCGGAGGACAATCGGAAAAATCAGAGAATCGCGTAGAACTAGGAGAATCGCAAAAATCGGAGAATAACAATCGGAAGAATCGTATAATTGGAAAAATCGGAGAATCGTGTAGCACTCGGAGAATCGCAAAAATCGAAGAATAAAAATCGGAAGAGTCGTATAATCGGAAAAATCGGAGAATCGTGTAGAACTATAGAAGAATCGGAAAAATCGGAGAATAAAAATCGGAAGAGTCGTATAATCGGAATAATCGGAGAATCGGAAGAATTGTACGTCACAATTCATGTTTTACTATTCTCCGATTTAGCCATAATCGCACTCTTCTGGTAAGATTAGGACCATCGCGAAAGCAAAGATTAAAACGCCAGTGAGAGGTGAAGCGAACTCAGGTAGCATCGTTCTTGCATACAAGTCGAGTTAATTCAACAAAGAGATCTCGACTGGCCTGACCTGACCCTTCTTTTTTTTACGTGCTTGATATTTGATACGAACGCTATTGTGGTCAAACATACGTGATCGGAAATGTATCATGATTTTGGGGTACGTTTACAATTAACGTTAAAACGAGTAAACCATCTTTGCAAAACTGGTGTTTTTAAAAACATTATCAATTTGACAGCAAATAATTTCGGCAAATTAGGTGAAATCTGCAGAACAATCCAGATTGCATGTCATGTCCGAGTTTATAAATACGTGACCTTTGCAATTACCTTTTTATTAAATCATTTCCTTGTTTAGCTGTCATATTATAGGATCTGTAGATAGGCCATTGGCATCACAATTGAGTAATGACCAAACTTTTTAACTACAACCTTTTACTACAACCGGACGACTGTCATTATATAATCGTCAAATGATGCCACATTAAGATTTTGTATGATGGTAATGAATATAGAAAGAGTCGCATTTGTAACGTATTGGTAACGTTGCGTGACGAACTTGAGAACACGAACGTGCATGCAGGCGGTGCATGTGCACATAAAATGAAGCAACGAAATCATGCGAAAGTCCATTGTCACGCGATCGTTGCAACCAAGAAAATAAATCAGAAATTGCTGATTTTAAAAATAAATTACGAATTAGAGATAGTAAAGAAAGAAGTCTGCTCGGAAATTTAACAATAAGTTCAACCAGTATTAAAAGACGAACTAAATAAAACAACAGAACGACCCTGTCAAGATCCCGCAAGGTCACTTAACGACACGGGCATGTCTAGTCACGACAGTACTGTATTGAAAGTAAACAGAAGCTACATCCTGGCACGTATTTAAATGCGCATCGCAACTGAAGGTAAACTTCTCGGATTTTACGTCGTGTTTAGCGAGAAAAATCGACTTCATATGTAAGACATACGCTCTGTGGATGACACTCAACAGCTTTCTTCGATTTTCGGAGGCACTTTAATATCTCGAAGATCGCCGGATTTTCAAACTGAATTTGTATTTTGCACTTGCTACGGAAAGAACAATGGGTGATATTCCCGATCATTTCATACCGATTATTGCTGGATGTTTTTTTGTTTCTTCCGCTATAGCGGGCATCTGTCTTTACTGCTGTTATTTTAAAACGCGCAAACATAAAAACAAAACAAGTGGACAAAGCAGAAACAGTGTCAAGCGCAGTTACAGGGCTTCTGGAGAGTCAGGACATTTTCCATCCTACAGATTACATAGCAATCCTTTTATATTTTACGTGGGACCTGCTCCATACGAGTTTAGCGACGCACCATTCGCGGTTGAGATGGAAAGTGAAAGGAACTTGCCGAGTTCGCCGTGTTATTTCGTAGAAGAGCATTGTATAAAGCTACCCGAGAAAAAACGCGTTTGTAGAAGCGCAAGTTCCGGCAAACCAGTGAGGTCACCATGCCATCTGCAGGTCATTACAGAAGCAGAAGAAGAGAATGAGGAAGAAGCGAATGAAGCACAACCTGAGAAGACAAATATTTAACACATTTTAAGATGGACGGTTGAGATGGAAAGTGAAAGGAACTTGCCGAGTTCGCCGTGTTATTTCATAGAAGAGCATTGTATGAAGCTATCCGAGAAAAAACGCGTTTGTAGAAGCACGAGTTCCGGAGAAGCTGAAGAAGAGAATGAGGAAGAAGCGAATGAAGCACAACCTGAGACGACAAATATTTAACACACTTTGAAACATGACGTTTTTCAACTGTTTTTCACACATTTATGTTAAGCAGTTTTCTTTTCATTCAGTCACTGACAATACATCGATAGTATGAAAAGAAAATATATTTTTAACACTTTTAGGGATGGATTTACAGGATTTAAAGTGTTTAAAACATCTTTAACGTCAATTTTTGCTGGAATATTTCGGAAGTTTTTGACAAGCGCTGCACATCGCTAAGTTCTCTGTTTCTACGTGACTGCGTAAAATTTACATTTGTCTTGCAGCTGCGTGATCTTTTTGTAAACAAAATAGATTTCAGAGTTGGCTTACCGCGAAACTGGGGGGTGGGGGGGGGGGGGGGGGGGAGAAGGACTCCCATGTTGCTCGTCGCCTCCACCCTCAGTGTAATAAATTATGATGTTGTTATCACTGAGGATGTTCGGGAGAGAACGTCAATATTTTTGACCGTCAAGGTCACGTTTAGGACTTCAACAAACACCATCATACTGTGCGGTTAGAGGTCTAGACCGATCGATCAAGCATGAAGAACGGTATCCAACAATTGAGCCACGCCCGGATTAGTCCCATTTTGGGGCCGGGTTTAACTGATTCAAATGTTTCGGACGAGCACCCCCTCCCTTTGATATGGGCTACCCCCCCCCCCCCACCCCACTCCACTCCATCACCCACAACAGCAACAACAACAACAAAAGGTCTTTATCGAATCTTTAATATCTTATAATGTAAATTATTACATTTTATATTAAAACGTGTGAATTCTGCAAGGTTATGATGTTGGTTTGCATATAACCGCTAATATAGCGCTTACGTGTGGCTTTTTATATTTTTACTACTCACGATATATGTTTGAGCCTCGTGCGAGTTCAATATAGTTGCCATTTGTTTTCATGATCGCCGTTTGAAATCCGTCTCTATCTTTTTTTCTTTCCATTTCTTCACTAGGCACAATTTAGCAGTTGGTTTCTTTCGTTGTGTTGGTTGTTACGTTCGGAATAAAAATAAACAAAACATAAACGACAGTTTTACCAAACAAATAATCACGGGTCAAATTCTTATAGTAATTTTATCCAAACCACAGTGGCATTAACACTTGTAAGAACGTCGCTCCAGCTCTAAAGTGAATATTTCAGATGTGCAAGACATTTTCCATTCCTCAGGCGTCTCTAACACAGCTCTTAAGTTCCAACTTTTGCTCGTTTCGCGGAACTCGAGCACAACAATTGTGAAACAGGTGGGACAATTGTCCAGGTATTAGAGCGCGTGAACCTTGCGAGTGCGTCGCGTACGTGCGCAGTCAAAGTTGTGAGTAATGATCTAATGCGAACAAATCGCAGGGTGAACTTTCTTCTCATTTGTAGAAACCAAATGCAGCTAGCTCTTTTGGTTGACTTGAATAAAGGCTGACGTATCATATTACTGATATTAAAACCCTATTTATGATGTTACTTCAGGTTGGAAAATGGGTTAATTAAATTCATCGGCATTAAAAGTCTTGCGTCTCTAAAGCAACTTTTTTAAGTCTCCGTTCTACTGCTGATCGCTTTTACTCGCCGACTTTAGCTTCTTCCTCGTCCAATATCTCCTCCTCGATTACTTCTTGAATGACCTGAAGCTGACAGTACGAGCTTACCCTTTTCGTTTCGTGACTTGTACTTCTACAAAATAACGGTCGATCACGGACTGGCTCCTTCGCATCCTTCTCTTCAAAATGACGTAGCAGGACTTTGGCGGTCTTTTCCTCAAAAACACGCGGTGAATTTGGCGGCGAGCTTGTAAAACCGACGTTAACATTGCCGTACAAGTCCTTCGGCGGGAGCGCCATCGAAAAAGGATACATGTGATTGTAAAAGTTTGAGGATGTTAGTATTCCAACATTTCTCTCCTCGTTGGAATCGCGATGGGCTTTGTCCGTTGACTCATTTTGATCATTTTCTTCCTTGCTTGTCCTGAAGAAGCAACAATAAATATAAATTCCAGCTAGGGTGGCAGATACGAAGAACAATGTGGCTATCAACGGAGCGAAGTAGTCGGACGGCATAATGTGTTGTTACATGCGATCGTCAACAAATACGACAAGCTTGAATAATAAACGTCGAAATGTTCCTGCAGTCCTAACTTTGCCGTGAATAGTCTCAATAGCCACAATAGATGCTCTTGAATGATATGACTTGATTTAATCCAGTTATTCAGGGATATATATCAAAGCACGCAGCTGTAAACATACTGGGTCTGATATCGCTTGAATAAATTACGTTGATATTGTCGGACACACCTCCACGAAGTCAAGTTCAGAAAGTTCGATATGTGTTACACGACAGCTTCCGCCTGGGTTTCAAATTATGCGAAATTTGAATACAAGCAATTGGTTCATTTTATATTTTTATTGTTCAGAAGCTCAAAAATGCACGTGATGGGCGTGCTTTATCGGGTGAATTCTTTCTGCCAGACATATGAAGAATCGTCTTGCATTTTCATGGCTTGAAGGACCTTGAAGAGTGCCTACCTTGGCACTGTCCGTTTTCAACTGGCAATGTGACAGTAAAAACATGGACTTCGCCTTTTGTTAAAAAAAAAAAAAATTCGGGTTAAAGGATTAACATCTTTTGTCATGGCTATGAAGGTATAAAAAAGGAAAACTCGAGAATTTAATGCCGGAAACACGTGCAAATTTGTGCAACACTGAGTGGAAAATAGACTTCTTTGAAAAAAGGGTGGTATCTTGTGTTGAAGGAATAATTAATTGCCTATTGTGAATTGACGAATTTCTGCGAAATTTTGAGAACATAAAGGAGAATTGATTACGAACGGAAGCTAGCTAACGGAAACACGAAGCGCAGCCAAGGGCTGTTCACCGATTTAGGAGTGTTCAGTTTGTGAACTTGTGAAATTGTGAACTTTTAGAGAGTTTCGAGCCACCACTCTTGAACGCAGACTTTTCTTTTCTTTTTACCTAAACGCTTCCATTTTACAAAACTAAAATTTGAAGAGACAACAGAAAAAAATGCCTGACATTTTACATTTTCTTCTAAACATTCACGCTCAAATAAAATAAAGCTCTGAATTTGGCAAATGATCAAACCAGGAAGCAGATCCAATGATTTCTTGTTATTTGAGAATAGTCTTTCGTACAGACGTAACGTCACTTTAATATGCAGATGTTATTTTATTTAGCGAGCTATTTCAAGTATCAACATTAGTAATGTCTTGCGATATTTGGTTTTGCCGAGCAGAACACACAACAAAGTATTGCCGGATCGGAACTCTCTGATTTAGTTTTCATAACAATTCCTTCAGTAATCAAAGTCAAAGATGGTAAATTTGAAGCTCGGTCAATAAGATGACATGTTTCACGCGCGTGAAAGAGAGACTCGTGGTGAGCGAAGCCATTAACTGGGTTCATATTTGACACGCGTATTCGCCCTCGACAACTCGTGAACCTTATCGGCCTCCGTATTCTCGTAGCTCAGTGGTTAGAGCGCCCAGCCGGTATCTGGGAGGCCATGGGTTCGATTCCCGTCGGGGGACTCAGGTTTTTTCTTGCCCCACGCTCGTGAAACATTTAATTTTTACAGGCCTTCGGTGTTCAAAAAGTACGTGTCAGATCAGTTATACACACATAGATGATGATGGTTCTGGCGCAAAAAAAATAAAGATACAAAACAAAGCTGAATTAACAAGAAACTCGGCTCTCATGCTCACCTCGTTTCTTGTTAATTCAGCTTTGTTTTGTATCTTTATTTTTTTTCCGCCAGAACCATCATCATCTATGTGTGTGGTGGTATTTGAGTGAAAATAGCAAGCAAGAAAGGAAGTAACAAAGAGCGGATGGGTCACAAAAATAATTATTTTCTTTGAAGAAATGTATGCACTGTCAAATATACAAAAGTGCGCCAGAATTATTTTCCATTTGAACAATTATCTGCAGTTGTATATAGCGCGATGGCATACACGAGATATACATCATATGTTCTGGAAAATATTTACGGTCCATTAACTAGGGAGGAAATTAGAAATCTACCAGAAGGCGTAATCGTACGCGATAGGTTTAAAATAAGTCAGACTAATTTTCAAGAATGGCTGCGTGTATGGATAATGAACGTATCTCAGACAAACCCAAACAACAAAGATATTTATATGTTTAAAAATGCAAATAAAGAAAAGTATACTAACTTGATAGAACAGGAAATTCTAAAGTTGGGAAGCGTAAAGGTGAGCTTCGGGCTAAAAGTAAATTTTGAAATAGAAAGGAACGGAGAAACGCAAGAAATGTCGCACTATTTTAAAGAGGACCAGCCGCACGTTTTTACCAGGTATGACAAAGAACAGATAGAACAAAAATATGATGAATTTATGGAAAGAATAAAGGGGGAAATAGAAAACTGGTCATTGCAAGGATCAGGATGGGAAATTGAAAGTATAGAGTTAGCATACGTGAATATCGCAAAATATCAGCCACTGCGCGGAGGAACCTATTTGCCACTTCCAGCCAAACTGGCAAAAAAGAAGGCAATAATTAACGTGAAAAACAAAGACAACCAGTGCCTGAAGTGGGCCCTAAGAGCAGCTTTATTTCCACCAAAAGATGGGAAGGACCCGCAAAGACCAAGCAAATATTCCAAAAATGACGGGATAAATTATGAGGGGATAGATTTTCCAACACCGGTAAAACAAATAGATAAGATAGAAAAACAAAACGGAAAACTCGCAATAAACGTTTTTGGCTGGGAAAACGACACCGTGATAGTGCACAGGATAAGCAGAAAAGAACCGAACGTACCGAGAATAAACCTTATTTTGATTGAGTCAGGGGAAATTCAGCACTATTGTTACGTAAAAAGAGAAAGCGCTTTGCTGTTTGATCAAAGCAAAAACGGGAATGCAAAACACTACTGCATGTTGTGCTTAACAGGTTTCTCAAGAGCGGACTTGCTTGTGGACCATAAAAAGCACTGCAATGGAGTGAACGGTAGGCCAACAAGGATTGACATGCCAAAAGAGGGGGAAAACATCCTCGCTTTTAAAAATTATCAGAAACAGATGAAAGCGCCCTACGTGATATACGCGGACTTTGAGGCACTGGTAAAAAAGATACAAGGTTGCGAGCGAGACCCAGAAAATGGCAAAAACAAAAGTTACACAGAAAAGACGGAAAGGCATGAGGCGTGTGGATATTCATTTGTTGTAGTAAGAAGTGACGGGAAAGTTACAGGACCATTTGTATACAGGGGTGAAAACGCGGTAAGGTCTTTCCTGAAAAGACTGGTAATAGTAAAAGACAAAATAAGAGAAAACCTCGCGCAGGTGAAACCCATAGCAATGACGAACAAAGACTGGTATGAATTCAAAAACGCGCACAGCTGCCACATCTGCGAAAAAAAGCTGGTAAAAGAAAACTTTTGGGATTCATTGCCGGTCTACGCAACAGGGCACATATCAAAAAAAGAGAAATACCAGGGGCAGTACCACAAAAGATGTTTCTATGAAGAGCAAAATTACCAAAGAGAATTTTTCGAAACGCTGTGCCATAATGCATCAAAAGACGATGATTTTGAAATAATAAAGCTGAAAAAACCGGAAACCGCAGCCGCGCGCCACACAGCAAAAGAACAAACAAACTGCTACAAATGCAAAAAGCCACTGCTCCAAAAGAACTACAGGGACGCGGTAAAAGACCATTGCCATCTGACGGGAAAGTACCGAGGGGCAGCGCACAGCCAATGTAACCTTAAACTGAGAATAAATCCCAAGACGGACCAGATACCAGTTGTATTTCACAACCTGAGGGGGTACGACGCGCACCATTTAATGCAGGCGATGGCAAATTTGAAAAAAGAGGTGAAATGTGTCGCAAACAACATGGAGAAGTACATAACCATTTCGGTTGATGGTTTGCGTTTCATAGACAGCTTGAACTTTTTGCAAGGAAGCTTGGACTCGCTGGTAAAAGCAACGCCAAAGGAGGCACTAAAAATCACATCAACATTAACAAATGGCAGTGATCTGCTTTACAAAAAGGGAATTTACCCATACGAATACATGGATTCATTTGAAAAATTCAGCGAAACAAGTCTGCCAAAAAAAGAAGACTTCTACAGCAAACTAAATGACGAACACATTACAGAAGATGAATACGCCCACGCGCAGACAGTATGGAAGACTTTTGATTGTAAAACATTGGGAGATTACCATGACCTTTACGTGAAAACGGATGTAGCACTGTTGGCGGATGTATTTGAAAATTTCCGTAAATTGTGTTTGCAGCAGTACGGTCTTGACCCGGCGCACTATTTCACATCACCAGGACTATCATGGGACGCACTCTTGAAAAAGATGGGTGTCGAGCTTGAGTTGTTAACAGACTATGAAATGCATATGTTCGTGGAACGAGGAATTCGCGGAGGAATATCGATGGTAAGTAAAAGATATGCAAAGGCAAACAATCCTTTAGTATCAGACTATGACGAAAGCAAACCGAACAGCTACATAATGTATCTGGACGCAAACAACCTGTACGGCTGGGCAATGAGCAAGCCACTCCCCAAAAGCGGATTCAAATGGAAACGCGTGATGCCGACAGAGGAGGAAATCCTGAACAAAAAAGAAAATGCCAAGAAAGGCTGGATCCTAGAAGTTGATTTGGAGTACCCGGCGGAGCTGCATAAAGAACACAACAGCTACCCGCTGGCGCCAGAGAAAAAGGTCGTGAAAAAAGAAAACATGTCGGACTACCAAAATAATCTGATAAAAGAATTGGACCTAAAAATCCCCAACAGCAAGAAGCTGCTGCTGACACTTGAGGATAAAAAAGACTACGTGGTTCACTACGAAAACTTGAAGTTCTATCTGAAGCAGGGGATGAAACTGAAGCGCGTAAAAAGGGCGCTGGAGTTCGAACAAGAGTGTTGGATGGAGCCGTACATTCGGATGAACACAGAATTCAGAAAGCAAGGAAAGAATGACTTTGAAAAGAACTTTTACAAGCTGATGAATAACTCAGTTTTTGGCAAAACCATGGAAAACCTGCGCAACCGAGTAGACATAAGAATAGTCCGCAGCAATGAGAAAGACAAAATAAGGAAATTGGTCGCAAGCCCTCTGTACGCAAGGCACGTAATATTCACAAACGACCTGGTGGGCATTGACATGCACAAAAGCCGCCTGCTGCTCAACAAGCCGGTCTACACAGGAATGACAATCCTGGATAAAAGCAAAATCCTGATGTACGACTTCTTTTACAACCACCTGAAAAAGCAGTACGGTGAGAAATGCGAGCTCCTATACACTGACACGGACAGCCTGCTGCTGAAGATAGAAACAGAGGACGTCTACAAAGACATAAAAACTAACGAAAGCTTCTATGATACATCAGACTACCCGAAGGAGCATCCACTCCACTCAACAGTGAACAAAAAGGTACTGGGAAAAATGAAAGACGAGTGCGCGGGGACCCCAATATCGGAGTATGCAGGACTGAGGTCAAAGATGTACTCAATCATGACGGAAGGTGAAAGCAAAAAGGGAATAGACAAAATAAAGAAAGACTTCCCTGAGACGGAAATAAAAGAGTGCACCTGCGAAGGAAAAAAAGTGCAGGCAATAATGGCAAAAGACGCAGAGTTGGTCAAAAAAATAAAAAAGGAACATCCGAAAGCAAGAGTGTCGCAATGCTGTAACATGATAAAAGTTGACGAAACAAACGTAAGAAAAGCGAAAGGCGTAAAAAGGAACGTTGTTAAGAAACAGATAAAGCATGAACAGTACAAGCAGGTGCTATTCAGCAAAGAGCAGATGTGGCACGGAATGAACATTTTGCGAAGCGAGGGGCACGAAATCTACGGCATGCATGTAAATAAAATTTCACTGTCCCCGTTTGATTCAAAGCGCTGGATAGCTGACGACGGGGTAAATACAAAGGCTTACGGGTATAATAACCAGATGGAAGAAATAGAAGCTTTATTCGCTAATACAGAAATGGAAGAAATAGAATTAACAAATGCCGAAATGAAAGAAATAGAAGAAGCTTTAAAGTCGCTCGGGGGGTAATTGTGTGTTTGGAGGCACAACAAGCAGTTCTTCACGCACAAAGCCTCGCTTGGGCCCGTCGTGTAAATAGTAGAGAACGGGCTGATTCGGTTTGGTAAAAGAACGTTCAATGTTGTAAACTTTCAAAGACCAGATTGGATCAGTGGCTCTTTTAACACCACCTTCAAGCTCGCCAGGTTGGTACAAATACCTAACATTCACAATAGAGGGGAGCTTTTTTTCGCTTTCTCCAACAGGTCTCAAATAAGGTGTCGATGGCTTTGCATAAACATTTTTTTCTTTGATGGCAACTACAGGTTTCTTGCCGATAAGGCTTGTGACTTCATTGTTCAGAGCGGCTACAACTTCAGGAAGTCTTTTTACCCACTCCGTGGACCTCTGGCCCTCAGGTTTTCGCATTTCAACTGCGTACTGGTGCCCAAACAAGCGCTCAGCCAGGGTGCGGTTAAAACGTTCAACAATGGCCTGATCACGGTGAATGTCAACTCGCCCACGCCGAATATATGTTTTGTGATTTTCCATTTCTTTTGTAACAGCGCCCATAAATTCGCGCCCAGGGTCAACCTGCAGCAGTTCAGGCCATTTCAGAGGTGAGCGTTTGTAAATTCTCTTAAAAGCAAGGGCAACTTCATCAGAGTTTTTAGAGGTCAAGGGTTCAGCTTCTTTGTAGCGGCTAGCCACGTCGACAACGGTGAGTGCATACTTAAAAACTTTACGTCCGCGGGGTAGTTTGTCATGCGGCAAAAAAAGAAGATCCGCCTGATGCACTTTGTTGGGTCTAGGTACGTCGAATTTAGGCCGAGGAATGCGCTTCGGTGCTGGGAGGAATATCTGCCAGAGTGCTTGCTTGAACAGCCACTTTTTTGCGGTTTCTTCTGGTATTATCAACTTTGTTGATGATGCAGCTTCAGATAATTTTTTGATTGCAGCAAAACCTTTCCAGTAGCCCCCAGGGCTATAGTATATCTTTGCGAGTTTGGCATCCATCTATAAGTAAGGAATTAAAAAAGTTTAAAGGAAACGAAAGGCAGCGTAGCCCAGAGCAAGAGCCCCGGCACCCACGAACATAAGTTCACCATTTTTCTGCTGCTGGCTTGGTTGATAGAAATCTGAGAACTTGGGTTCTTTGGGGGGTATCATTTGTTTGTCAGGATGCGCCTGGTTATACAGTTTGAAGGCGTAGTCAGTGTTAGTAAAGTTCTGTTTGGCCTGCTCTTTTATTTGCGTGTTAGTTGCAATCCAGTCGAGAAGTTTGGTACGGTCACGAGAGTATTTGGCGTAAGCCGCTTGATATGCCTCGAGAGCTTTATCATGTCGTACTTTTTCATCAAGTGCAGCGTCACCTCCGCCAAGTGCCTTTGCAAGATAATTGCCACCTATAAAAGCCGCAGCATTCAATATAGCTCCACCAGCCATAATCGCGATACTTGCCATTGTGATATATTAAAAGAGCAGAGTTTTTTCAAATCAAAATCCTGGGTAGCAACTCAGTTGCTGATACCCAAGGGGTGTGGGGTTTACCCCACTTTACATGCTGGTGGGAAGGATTTTTTGGTCCTCGAGGTACTGTTTGAGCGCAATGCTACCTGCCATGACGGCGGTGAACTTCACGTAGTTCATAGCACTGCTGCTGGGGTCAGAAGTAAAATTCTCTTTCACAACCTTTTTTGCGACCCAGCCGATGCCGGCGGCCAAACCGGTTATAGTAGCAGCATCCATGATTGTTTTAACAAGCTTATTTTCTGACATTATTTTGTAAGTATAGAAATGGAAACATACAAAAGTTTAAATAAAAATTAATCTGTCTCTTCTGCGTCCGTGTCCTCTTCTGCTTCCGTGTCATCTGCTTCATTTTTCTCTACCAATTCAACAAAATTCGAAGGGTCTTTTGCCAACCGAATCAATTCATTAGACACCTTGTAAGTAGCATACAACCAATAACTAAAAATGACTACGCCTGCTAAAGAATTGACAACAAATGTTTGCGTTGGAACTTTCACCATAATTATATAGAAACATACAAAGTTTAAATAAAAATTAATTTGTCTCTTCAGTGGGTAGCAACTCAGTTGCTGATACCCCACACCCCATCAACTTTGTTGATACATCCGGGTCAAATATTGTGGCCTTCATAAGATCGCGGACTGTAAGAAAAATCTTCACATTGAAGTCGTACCATAACAGTCCGATCCCAAAAATGGCTGCGGTTGAGATAAGAACTTGTGGAATATCAACTTTTTTCATGATATATTGTATCAACAAAGTTGATTAGGTATAATATTAATTCGTAAATATTCAATCCAAATATTTTAGACCTCTGGGTTGTTTCACACCTCTAACAGGTTGTGGCTCATCAACTTTGTTGATAGGCTCAGGTGTTTTTTTTTTGCTAAATGCGGCCTTGAGCTCTTCACGTTTGTAATAAATCCCAATCAGTGAAACGACTATGCTGATAACACCAATCCATTGGGTGGTGCTGAGACTGCTATTATCAACTTTGGTACTCTTTGGGCTTTCGTCTGCAATAGGCGGGTCTGGCTCAGGTACAGCAACTGTGTTGCTAGGCGGGGCAGCGGCCTTTGCCTTGTTGTTTGCGGCAGCCTCAGCTGCAGCTTTTTTCAGTTGTTCACGGGCCAGCCGCGTTCTTTCAGCAACCAATTTGCCAGCAGCCACACGCTTGGGATTTTTTACGCGCTGCGGGGCTGTAGTTGGAGTTGGAGTTGTTGCTTGCTGTGTTATATCGACCTGTTGTTGCGGGGTTTCGACCTGCTCTGATTGTTCGGTTGACATTATATGTTAAGCAAATAAAAAATTATTAAGCAATTATTCAGAATTTGTCTGCAAATGTTCAGTAGTTGGTGAGGAATGCTCAGGAATTTCTTCTAATTTTGCTTTGTCATTTTTCTCCAAATGAATGTGCTTTGCCGTTATCAAGGCAGCAGAAATAGGAGCAAGAAATTTCCCATATTTCAAAGAGAGCCCGCCGACAAAATCTGTCATTTCTTTGTTTATAATGAAGTCTCCTTTTAGTTCTTTTTTCATGGCATCAACGTCATCTATTTCTATAACCATTTGCAGGCCTCTTGTCACAAGCGTAAGCAGGTTGTCAACCATGCTTTCGGTTGTCTTGCTGCCAACGAAGGTTTCATATCTCTTGTAGTACTTTTCAACTTCTTTATCAGTCAAGCGTTTCAACTGCTCATGTGTTAACTGCACTCCAATGGCCTCTTTGGATTTGCCTGTTGATACAAGCACGGCCAGCTGCTCACGAAGAGCAGGAATGTTAGGTCCGGATAGCAACTGTGGCACAAGGCTACTATCAGCCGGGCTGCTTGACGGCTCAGCTTCCAGTAGGTTTATAACATCTGCGAACTCTTGTTCAGCCATGTTTATATACTATATACAACTTTTATTTTTTTAATTCAAAATTATCAACTTATCAACTTAGTTGATATGATAATCCGTAGGGGTAGCGAAGCGAGAACACAAGATAAGAGAACTTCCGCTCTTTCAGCTTTGAAATCAGATTTTTGTACTCATCGTGGGAGAGTTCGCCGGCGTAATCTTCAAAGATTGCCTTCGTAGTTTTGGCTGAGGGAGTGTAAAATAAAACGATAGC
Organism: Meandrina meandrites; assembly: GCA_963693305.1. Classification (NCBI taxonomy): domain Eukaryota; kingdom Metazoa; phylum Cnidaria; class Anthozoa; order Scleractinia; family Meandrinidae; genus Meandrina; species Meandrina meandrites. The sequence continues at coordinate 41,031,124 of OY855905.1, read as the reverse complement.
CGCCACGTTTTCACGGAAGGAAGGTGTTATGCTGGTTATCTTCTGGGTCAGCACCCAAACGCTGATGCCGATATGTCGAGCGGAAAAGCCAAGATTCACCAGCTGGCCTGTGCGCCCTTTTACATCTTTGGAGGCTGCGCAGTCATCAAGGATTATGAGCGTGTTGGTGCCCTCAAACAGCCAGCTCACGATCTTCAAAAAAATTTCCACCTCGTGCTGCTTGCATATTATCACAAACATTCTTGGATCATTTTCACCAATTCGGTAGTAGGTCTTGTTGTGCGCGAATGTTGGGCAGATAAGCACAATGTAATCAAACTTGCCGCGGAAAGGGCCATAGATCTGGTCAACCACATACCTCGATTTGCCTGAATTCGTCGGCCCCACAATCAGAGCGTTAAAGGGTATCTTGCTCGGATCCATCGTCAGCAACTCAGTTGCTATCCACACCCCGATATAAGAAACTTTGTTGCTATTCTATTAGTACTGTACAAAATCTAATTATTGCATTTCTAAAATATTCATCAGCCACCCAAGGGGGTGTGGGTAGCAACTCAGTTGCTGATCCCCCACTAGTACTGCACAGATTCTAATTGTCTTTTTAATATATTCATCTGCGCGTCACTGATTACGTAAATGTGGCATCTAACTTTGTCATTGCCAGAGCCGCTTGCATTCCTCTCAAGCTCCAGCTGTACTCCATCCTTTGTGTTTACAAGTCGCGTGCCGCTTCCGTGCATAGAGTGATCAGCCATGGAACGCAGATCGATCATAACCCCGAACTTGTTATCTGCATAAAACTTTGTTGCATTCATGTGCTGTGTTTTGTTTTTGGATTTTAGAAAGAAGCGTTTGACCTCCTCCCAAATATCAATTCCTTCAAGTCCGTTGTTGTACAGCCTGTTGGGCGAGCCGTTCACTGTGACACTAATTTTCGTTAGGTCTGGGTTAAAGTAAGTTTCTGAATGCCTTGCGCCAGCAACATAGGGCTCGATAAACAGTAACAAAATGCCTTTGAGGGACCTTCTCTGCGGGTTAACTCTGAGATTCAGACTTGTGTCTGTTGCTTTGACAAAGGTAACCACTTCGTCACGCTGGATGTGGTCATACGCAAATTCTTTTCCATTTGTGTACGCGCTGAGGGCTTCATCTGCCAGTGTTTTGCTTCTTATCATCTCGTACTCTAGCTGGACGTTTTTCAGCTTGTATTCCAGTTTTGTTTTATCGGAGCCTCTGACAACCTGAGAGGCTGGCGCAAGTGTCAGTTCGAACACAAGATCGTTGTATAGAGCCTGCGGATAAAAGGTCCCGTGGTCGTTCAAAATCTGGTGGTCAAGTCGTATCCTGTATTTTGATCCGTAAATCCCGTTCAGTTTGTTTTCCGAATCGACGCCTGTGGTCTGCTTGTCACCCGCGTTTGATCGAATTTTGTTGAGGCCCACACTCTGGATTCCATCTTGCAACATGTTGTCGCGCTCCTCCTGCGATAGGAAGAGGTCCTCGAATATCTTGTAAATGTCGTAACCGACTGTGTCCTGCAGTATGGTGCCAGAGTACTTCACAACAAGTTTTTCAACTAGCGCCCGTCCAACATTGTCGACAAGAAAGTTGTTGGCATGGCCTCCGCTCAAATCAATGTTAAAGCGCAGCGCAAGTGAGCCGGGAACAATGACCTCGTTTTCATTCAGCTTGGGCACCGAAACATAAAGCGTTTCCTCTGGTTTGGCTTCTGTGGGGTTGAAAGTGATTCGTTTCACCGCGCGCTCCGCTCTTAGCGCGCCTAGAGTTTTCTCACTACGTGTTGGCCGAAGTTTTTCTTGTACACCGTCCATTATTACAAAGAATATAAAATATTCAATTAAAAAATTTCAATTGTAAATATAAAATTACTTCATCAACTTATCAACTTTGTTGATATTCGATGGCAGAAGGTGGCGATTTTGCTATAGAACAACCAGAACTTGACAAGGATCTTGACAATAAAAATGGTGATGATCAATATGATTTTAATGTTGATACTGAGATAGACACAAGTCAGCTGCTATTTCCGCCTGAAGCAGAATCCACACGCTATGGTGAACAAATTGAACTGAATGAACTGAGCGGACTTCCAGAAAAATCATTTGATGAAGATATACCTTTGTTGAGTGGCTTTATTCATCAAGATGACAAACCAGCACTTCTTGAAAGAGCAAGAGATTTTATTAAAAGGAAGTTTCCAAGAGTTGACTTCGGGAAATTAGGCCCAATCGGTTTCAGCAAAAAGCCTGGCAATGACACTACAATCGTTTCATTTGGAACAAGGGGTGGCGAGACTGAAATTTTCAGAAAAGATGGGAAAGGTCTTCTCCAAAAATTTAAAGACAAGTTCAAAACATCACTTGGTCCAGAAGCTGAATCTCTGATTGCTCAAGACAATGATGAAATAAGAGAAAACCGGCAGAGATTAAGAGAAGCTGAAAAAGAACTCAGAGATGCAGAAAAACTCGCCTCTGAAAGAGAAAAAGCCGCCCAAGAAGTGCAAGATCTTAGAATAAGAATTGAGCGAACTCAAGCCAGTATTGAACAACTGGGGTCAAACGTTGAAAGTGAATCAGAACTGCGGAGACTGCAGCAACTGAAAAAAAATCTTCAAAATGATTTTGAAAACGCAAAAACAGAGGTGGCGGCTCTTGAGAAAAAAGCTAAAACCAAAGCCAAAGAACAAACCAGGGTCAACCAACTTAGAGCAAGCCTAGCCGCTAAAGAGAGAGAAAGAAACACAATGGAAGCGAGGCTCAACGACACAAGAACGTTAGATGAGCTGAAAGAACAAGAAGCAGAACTGCAGCGCCAAAATGAGGAAGATCAGGCTGTTATCGACGATGAAAACACATCACCTTCTGATAAACAAGCTGCCGAAGGAAGAGTGGCAGAAAGACAAGAGGAGCTTGCTCGTTTGCAAACTCAGATTGATGAAAGAGAAAGAGCGCTTCCACTTCGTGAGAGGGTAAAGGAGATATTCAAAAAATATGGTGTGACCGTTACGGCTATCGTTCTTGCTGCCGGGGTCACAATTGGTGCTGTCATTGGGGCTATTACAAACGCTTTGAGAGCCACCGGTAAAGCGTTGGGAAAAGGTCTAAAAGATATTGGCTCAAAGATTGCATCAGCTCTGCCAGGTCTTATTGGATCAATTGTGAGCTTTCTTTTCAAAGCCGCCGGTCAAGCTATCGGTTTTCTTGCTGAGCACACCTGGCTGATTATTTTGGCTGTGGTTGCCTTTCTTGTGGAAAAATACATCAAGAAGCGGCGTTAGCGCATAAAAGCGTAAATCAAAGCCGCAACACCTACCGCGGCAACAGCAATAGCTGCTTTGTTATTTTCGTGTGTTTCAGTGCCACCTACATCTTTTACTGGCTCATCAGGCTGAGGTGTTTGTTCTTCAGTCTCGGGCCTATTTTTTTCAGGCTGCGTTGCTTCCTTGTGTATTGGGTTTGAGGGGTGGCTGTTTGGTGGGTTTATCTTTGTCGGCCCTCCTGCCATTAGCTTTAGCCCTGATTTTTTTGTGCTCTTATTTACTTCGTCGTTAACCCCAAGCTTCATGCCCGGCACAGCTTGTTTGAGCTGGTTGTTGTAACCAATAACACTTCCCGTATTTATTACCATCCGCGCAGGCATCAGCCAGGCCCCCGGACACACTGCAAAGTTAAGCCTCACCTTAGCCTCATCTACAGCAAGTTGGTACCTTTGAACTGACTTTGCCAGATCCGGTTGCCTTATCGAGTCTTCCACTAAAACAAGGAACTCACTTTGCGCTTCCTTTGCGCGCCCTCCTGACCCAAGTATGCTGCTTCTAACGTTCACCTGTGAACCCAAAACACAGTAAACGAACGCCTCTATCGACTGGTTTATTCGCGACAAACCCGCCTGCGTTAGACCTTCTGCTACATTTGGACAAAACCAGTCTGCCTGTCCGTAGGCAGCGTCATCTGGCTCGATATAATAAATCAAGTTACCTTTTGAGCCTGATCCACCTTCGTCTGAGAACTTTTTTGACCCCCCGGGGTAAATGTCTCCCTCTTCTTTAGACGGTCCAATGTATGACACATAGATGTAAACACTTCCCAGGCCGTGGTTTGCGCCTCTTGTAAAACGAAAATCGCTTGACGGGTCGACTCCGAACTCATTGCATATTCTTTTGTATGAAGCCACGTCGTATTTGTTGTTAATCTGGTCAAAAGTTGGGTCGCCTGGCAAAGCGCTTATGCTTTGTATTCCCCCCATCTGAAACAATATTCGCCTGACAGTAAAATATATATGGAACTTGTAAAAAGCTCGCACATTCTCTGGCATAGCATAGTTGTTATCGAAAATTTCGCGACTTATACCACAGCCCGTTGTCGCACACCAGACAGCAAAATTCAGCTGCTGTGGCCAATATCTCATATTTGGGCCGGCTAGCCATGTTTTTGACTCTTTCCCTGAATGGTGGGTGAGTTTGGTTTTTTGAAATACCTCTCTGAACTTTGTTGTGAAATACTGGTCCGGTGTTACGTAAATATTCAGTTGGTTATTAAATATTTTTTTCAAACTCGGGGCGGCTTCGTGAAAGCCAACAGCAGGAATCGGCAAAGAGTCACCTTTTAAACCACTTGGTGTAAGCTGTTGTGGGAACCCTTCTGATGATTGGCCAACACCCAGCGCACTTTTCATTTCCGGGCTCCAATATTTGCTGTCTGAACCAAAAACGTTTATCAAATGGCCTGGCCCTGCTTTGAAATAAATTTCTGAGGTTGCTGTGTGGTCTTTGGTGAAATCGGTCTGTGGCTCAAACTTTGATTTATCAGCATTCGGGTATTTTGCATTAAAAGTTTTCCATGCCTTTTGTTCTGCTACTTTGGCAATGCTGTTAGCTTCTGGTGTCTGGATCCATTTTAGAAGCGCAGATGCGCTGCTGTGCTGTGAAGGCTGAGGGGCCTTGTCTTTTGCTGCATCAGCTTTCGCTGCACTTTTGGTTCTTTGCTGCCTCGAATAAGCATCCAACCATCCTCCACCACCGGTCCATTCATTATCCATTATTTAAACAAAATATTTTTCTCTAATTATAAAATGGTTATTCTTACTGTTGTTACAACAGAAAATCCGCATACGGTCTATTTTGACCAATCTATTGAAAACCCAAGCTATATCCGGCTATTAAGTTGTTCTCTTTACAATTCGTGGTTTAACTTAAAGGAAGAGGGGGCAATTACTTTGTTAGATAATGTCAATAAGCCTTTCAAAGTTACTTTTTTGCCGGGCCATTATACACTCGATGCGTTGGCGAGTGAAATCAAACACAGTTTATCCAAACATAAGGTCCCATTGCTAACAGATATTTATACTACCGTTGGCCAGCTTGTAATCACAAATCCACAGTTTAAAAAGATTGTTTTTGATTCCAATTTAGGCCATTTACTCAATTTGAACACTTTTACATTGCCATTAAAAACGTTCATAAAAAAGCTGAATTCCGAAACGACATATTACATTCATTGCGACCTACTTGACAAAGAACAGAATCTGTTAAATGGCAAACCGTCTACTGTTTTACAAACTTTTGACATAACAGGAAAACCATTTGAAAACGTTTTTTATCAAAGTGGCCCACAACATGTCTTACGCGATGTTTCTGCTGATAAGCATATCTCAAATATGACAATTTCTGTCAGGGACCAAAATAATAATCTATTTGACTTTAACGGCATGCCTCTTCAGTTTCTAATTGAAATTAATTAAACAAGAAAATAATTTTGTAAATATAACCATGGCATCCAACGTATTACCAAGTGCCCCAGATTATAAAGAAACAGAAACACAGACACTCTATCCAGCTCTTCCAACTCAACCAGATAACAACTTTCGTATGCAGAAAGCAAACGAAGTTTTAAAATATTTAAGTGATGAAGTTTCCCATTATAGGCTTGTTGCCAAAAAATATAAAAGAACTAAAACCATTATCAACTATGCTAGCTTTTCTTCTGGCGGTATTAGTGGTTTTCTATCCGCAGGTGGAGTAGCAGCTGCTTTTACAGGCATTGGAATTCCAGCGGCAATACCAATTGGCTGTGTTGCCTCTTTATTTGGGCTAACAGCTGCTGGGCTAACCGGTTTTTACAAAAAGCTTGAGCCCAAACTTATCAAACACTGCAAAATCATGACACTGGCTATGTCAAAATGCGATACTGTCAACCGCATACTGTCAAAATCACTCATTGACGGTAAAATCAGCGATTCTGAGTTTCAAAGCATTCTTGATGAAAAACAGAGCTATCTAATTCAGAAGGAGATTCTTCGGAAAGGAACACTTTCCAAGGAAAAAAATAAACAAAGCAGCCCTGACATAGAAAAAATACGACAAGAGGCCATGCACGAAGAAAGAATTAGGCTTCAAAAAAAGTTTCTGGGCAGCGCGGTCGACGTTTCGAAATAAGATATCAGTCTAAGCGCACACTCTTTCACTTTATTAAAGAATGATAGCCGTTCCTGCACAAATTTGAATTAACTTTTTTGGGGAAAAAAACGAGATTTTCTCTAAGTGTTACAAAAAATTTTCTCTAAGTCTTTTTCTCTAAGTCTTTCAAAAAAATTTCTCTAGTCTTTCAAAAAATTTATGAATGCGTTACCTTCTCTAAGTCTTTCAAAAAATTTCTCTAAGTCTTTCTAAGTCTTTCAAAAATTTTCTCTAAGTCTTTCAAAAAATTTTCTCTAAGTCTTTCAAAAATTTATGAATGCGTTACCTTCACGCGTGACGTTGTGTGACTCTGTTGCGTTACAGTCACGCGTGACCGGCGTTGCGTGACAGGTCAAACAAAATGTCAAAACCCTGGTCGGGGGGTGCTCGTTGGCTGTTCTTTGCCTAGCCCCGGCTAGGTCTTTTCCCCGCCGCTGACAAGGCGGCTGTCCCCCCCATTTTACCTCTGGGTACGAGGTTTGAAATCCCGAGGGATCTCTGAGCACCCCCACGTTATCAGTAGGGCCGGAGCGGGCTCACCCAAGGGGCATCTCCCACTGAAAGGAGTTCCCCTATACCCCGTAACTCACCATCTGCACAAGCCATTATAGCAAGATTCAGTGGGGGCCAACCACACCTCTCTTGGCTTCACCAGAATTCGTGAACTAGCTAGTCTATGGGCAAAATTTCTATTTATTTGTTTCAGTTTAAAATTTCTGACCCTTGTGGTGCCACTTTCTCTGTTCTTCACCTTTGAGCCCGTACGCATGCGCTTTTAAAGACTTGGTAAGATTTGTAAATACAATATAGCCAAGAGGCCAAAATGCTTGTCCTTTTCCACGCGATTTGCTTTATTTTAACCGAACTTTCTACTCCCGTTTGGCAGAACGAAGTCAGACAGATAACATATCAATTCGTAGAGGCTATGCAAGAGGCACAAAAAAAGTAAACAGGCTCGAACGAGTCCGTGTTCTGGAAAGATCGCTCGATAGATCGGCAAAATTTCGGTGATCAAATCCTGTTATTTCTCGATTTCTTCTCGTCGCTTCACTTCGCCAGCTTCTGTGGGGGCACAAAAACTTACAGCGCGTTAACTGAGCGTATTTTTTTTGTAATATCTGTTCTGTTTCGTCTTTTTTCGGCCCAAACACTAAATCGTGAGGCGACCGCCATGTTCTGCTCGTCCAAGGGCCTGGAAAATATAAATATTGGCTTCCGGTATCTTTCTGAGAAAAATGTCACGCAACGGTTACGCTTCACAGAATTTATATCGAGTAGTAGAAAGCTGTCTGCGATACACGGTACCACTCGTGCCAATCACAATCACTGGAGCATATTTCTAAGAAAGGATTGTATTCTTCCGTGGGAAAGTCAGGTATTGACTCGATTGGTGGACTAATTAAAACTTTATGTAGTTTTTTTGCTCTTTCGAAACAGGGAAAACAACATCCTTCGAAACGGCAGTCCGTATAATCAAAACATATTATCATACGTACAATCTGCTGCCTATAATAACAGAAAGGTAGTTTTGAAATATGCTCATGAACCTTGTTCCAGCCCATTTCATTTCTTTCCCGTACTTTTATTGCGAGGTAGTGTTTGAAAATCTTTTCCCGTAATTCTGGTGGAAGTGTTTTTATTAGTTCCAACGTGTCTGCAGCCGCCATCTCGCCTATATACAACTGCAGATAATTGTTCAAATGGAAAATAATTCTGGCGCACTTTTGTATATTTGACAGTGCATACATTTCTTCAAAGAAAATAATTATTTTTGTGACCCATCCGCTCTTTGTTACTTCCTTTCTTGCTTGCTATTTTCACTCAAATACCACCACACACATAGATGATGATGGTTCTGGCGGAAAAAAAATAAAGATACAAAACAAAGCTGAATTAACAAGAAACGAGGTGAGCATGAGAGCCGAGTTTCTTGTTAATTCAGCTTTGTTTTGTATCTTTATTTTTTTTGCGCCAGAACCATCATCATCTATGTGTGTGTTATAGACTATTAACTTTTGCAGAAGTTGACTGGGTGTAGGGGAGAGGGGGGGGGGGGGGGGGGGGGAGGAAGTAATGGTTAAAGGGACACCGTCAACCAGTGTCCTTTGCGAGCCTCTGTTGTTGTTGTGTTTGATGTTGCACGAACATATCAGCCAAATCACATCAAAATGAGACATTTAAATCAGCTAAAGAAACAATTTTCAAATTCTGGGAGATATTGGGCATTACAAGAGAAAGTGAGCATGCACACAACGTGCAGTTTGATGAAAGTTATCCCTTCCACAAAAGATCCGTAATTTCTGAATTACAGAAAGAACGCAAAGCAACAACAGGCAATACCGGCAATGCATACAATGACAAACGATCATGGTTTTAAGTTTTAATAGCACTTAAGTGTGAAAATGCATTACATTACAGCTTGACCGGAAAATAGATACTTGTTGTGTGGTACTTACTTCATTGTCAGAAATTTGAGTAGAACAACGTGAGTCAAGCTGGAGTGTGTGTATAAACATTACAACGTTTAAAAGTACTAGAAAAGTACTACAACCTGGTTTAACAAAGCAAATAAAGGCATGAATTCCGACGGAACAGACTGCAAAACAGTCGTTTTTTCTCTAAAACCGTTAACGGTCGCGTATGGAAGGCGCGAAGCGCCGATCGTCACCCCAGTCTCACTCTCAGTTTTGACATTATTGGCTCCATACCCCGCGTTCGAAGACCGCTCGAACGTGTTCGTAAAAAATACGGCTGTTTTGCAGTTTTTAGGAACAAAACTCATACTTTTTTTTTTTAATAACGTACGAACAAGAGAAAATGAGGGGATGTCCCCTCATTTTCTCTTGGTACGAACAATTGACTTAACAGTTACTGTTTTCTCCAATAATAGTGCATTTTAACGTTTGAAGAAAAAAAAAAGTGCATGACTGTCATACTGTGTTTGGTAGTAGTAGAGGAGTCGAAGAAGTGAGTCATTGGACGCCATTTTGAAATGGGACAGACCGGCGTGTTAATTTGAAAAATTGATCTGTGGAATACTCAACATCTGGAGTGCTTACTATTAACATGGAAAAACCGGAAATTCTGCTTGGAACGTTTTGCAAATTATGGGCCACAAGTTGTGGTATTAAACGTTTTGCCTTCCTTTCAATTAAGTCAGTGCAGCTGGATAATTATTAACCTTTCATCGAAATGTTTACGCACAGAATTTTCAACCGGATGGTTTGTACGTGTAAATGGTTAACACCCCTGGTAAAAAAAAAAAATACTCATAAAATTAGAGAACTACAGGCTCGCTGGAAAGTGAGGAATCGTCTTTTTTTTCTCGTATGACACGCATCTTCGTAAATTTGATAAACAAATTTTACTCTCAGCACCGGATACGGCCACACTAACACTACACGAAAACCATTTACTATGCACCAAATATCTTTAGTGCACTTCCCACCATGTTTCGACCCACATTCAAAATGGCGGACACCTCGCACGAAACTAGGAAGATCTTTTATCTAGTATTCATTGCTACTATTACAGTGTAACGAACTCAACCGAGGCCACCCACCGCTTTTTAGCTGATTACAAAACAAGATCAGAAGAAAAGAATTGGAGTTCGTTCATCAGCAGTTAAATTTGCCCCTTACTGTGATTGGTCCGCTGATAAAGGAAGTTCAATTCTTTTGTTCTGAACTTGTCTTGTGATTGGCTAAAAAACGTTGGGTGGCCCCAGTCGAGTTCGTTTCACTATAAGATCCTCAGTCTATCGTTCATTAATGCGATTCTGATTTTAATCTTTTAGCCAGATCTCCCACGGTCTCATTTTAAGCGTTCGACAGGGGGAAATCTGGGTTTAAGAAAGAGTAGTTTGATTTCTTAGACGTTTAAGAACACTAAAATGATTACAGACAAAACGCAGGATGCAAAGACAAAAACATTATGGAAACCAGTAGCCAGGGAAACTCCATTATTTTCATCGCGTTCTCCATTCTCTATATTCTTCGTTGAGGAGCTCACTGTTGAACCGGATTCCGTTGTAGGCTGTTTACCATCGCTGGCAGTTTGTGGTTTTGCTGGAAGTATTAAGGAAATCAATAATTAATGTAGTTCCTGTGCAGAATTAAATAATTAGACTAAACTTCATAGAGTAAAAGTACAAAGAATGAATGGATGAATGAATGAATGAATGAATTAAATTAAACGAACAAGCGAACGAACGAACGAACGAACGAACGAACGAACGAACGAACGGACGAACGAACGAACGAACGAACGAACGAACGAACGAACGAACGAACGGACGGACGGACAGACGAATGTATGCATGGACGGACGGATGGATAGATGAATGAATGAATGAATGAATGAATGAATGAATGAATGAATGAATGAATGAATGAATGAATGAATGAATGAATGAATGAATGAATGAATGAATGCTGGATTCGCATCATAAATGAAAAAGAAAGCGGCCTAATCCAGTTTCATCAAAGTAGTAACTTAACTTCGGTTCCAATATATAGTACATTATACGAAAGAACACAACAGGTGAAAACTTTTTACAAACCGGTTGTGGATGGCATGGTAGGAAGAACTGTCTCCGGACAATTTGGTTCTGAAATAAAACAAGCGGTGCATTCGAGAGGTTATAGAGAGTCGTGCACGTTCTATAGATACATAACATCTTTCGTAAAAGCATGTTCAAGAATAGTTTTCTGTCGAACTAGTTAATTGACAGTGCCTAGACACACCTTGACACACCACGTTTGCTTACAGTCAGGGCTGGAAACTAAAATTTGGAGCGCTCGCCATTTGGCCGAGTGATCTTCAAGCTGCACTCGCCCAGACAATTTTTCACTCGCCAGTCTCCTAGCTCCACACAAACACAGAAAACATTAACCACGAACATAAAATATCCAACTTTGATTTTTATTCACGTTTGACACTGTTCCTTAATTAGTTTAAGCTAGCTTAAGGAAGTTTACAAGGTCTCCGTCGAATTTCTCAGTTTATTTTCAAGGTCTCTTCATTATTTAACGATTACCAGCGCAGCTAGTTTTTTATCTTGGCGAACCATTAGCTGTGGACAGTGAAGATTATTTTAAAGTGGAAAGTAGAAAGTTGAATAATATATTCTGGAGCTGAAAATCGTACTCGCCAAACTGGGCGAGTGATCGGCCCGAAAGTTTTGACAGTCGCCTGGGCGAGTGGGCGAGCGCTAATGTCCAGCCCTATTACACTGAGGGAAGTTTCTCTTCCTCATTTTTCATTGATTTTTTTTTGCAGTCTTAATGTTCGTTCCCATTTTATTGATTAAACCGAGACAACACGAACTAAAAGAAGAATCTGCCTGGTTGAAGTGTTCCATTAAAGGACCTTAACAACAGGTTCTTTTCTAATCACATCACATAATTATTATTGGTATAAATTACACCATTTGAAATTACCAACACCGCCAAGCCTACTACTACTACGACTAGTATGTGAATTGCTTAAGAAAATGTCAATCAATATGACAAGAGTCAAGTCAGATTAACAAGAGGAAAGTCAAATTTCCTACCTGGGCAAAGTCCACAAGATCTCATGCAGTTGTCTTTGATGTAGCCGCTGGTGCAGTTATCACTCGACTCTATCGTGCTCACACACTGGTCTAAGTCTAGGATATTGTGACATACTGCAAAATGACACTACGTTAGTAAGATCTCAATTACTGGCAATTTTGTTCCCAGCTTCTCTCCCTTTTTCCTCCCTTGTCGAGCTTGAATTACTGGTACATGGCTCTTAATACGCTACAAACATTACATATCTTTTTATTGCATATTGGAAATGATGCGCTGAACGTCTATAACTTTACAATGACAAAACGATACAAATTACAAATAAAGAAATCGAAGCGATGTATTATACGGTAATAAAACAAGACCTGAAGACGGGTCTATAAGAACACGAGAGCAATTTAGCAAATACAAGCCACGGTTGGTTGTTTTCAAAAGTTCTCAGATATTTTAAAAATGTACTTGTAACGAGGTTGATCCATTAAAGGAATTAAAATCGTTACACTGGTTCAAAAAGGAATCTAAAAATGTTATTAAAACTTAAGCACAGACGTTTTTGAGCCACGGACGGTTACCGGAAGGCGAATGTTTAAGGTTTTTGGCAAACTTTTACCTCCAAAAATAAGTTAGAAAGATCATCATCATTATTAAACACCACGAAACAGTGTCTGCACACTCGGACACACCTAACCCTACAGTAAGAGGGCATCTCCTATATGGAGATGAGATGATCCAAGGTCTCCACTCCGTATTGAAGGTAAGATTCCATTCACGCTCGAAAGTCAAGATGGAGACGAGGTGATCCAAGGTCTCCACCCCGTATTGAAGGTAAGATTCCATTCACGCTCGAAAGTCAAGATGGAGACGAGGTGATCCAAGGTCTCCAGCCCGTATTGAAGGTAAGATTCCATTCACGCTCGAAAGTCAAGATGGAGACGAGGTGATCCAAGGTCTCCACCCCGTATTGAAGGTAAGATTCCATTCACGCTCGAAAGTCAAGATGGAGACGAGATGATCCAAGGTCTCCACCCCGTATTGAAGGTAAGATTCCACTCACGCTCGAAAGTCAAGATGGAGACGAGTGATCCAAGGTCTCCACCCCGTATTGAAGGTAAGATTCCATTCACGCTCGAAAGTCACCCAGGTCTCCACTCCGTATTGAAGGTAAGATTCCATTCACGCTCGAAAGTCAAGATGGAGACGAGATGAACCAAGGTCTCCACCCCGTATTGAAGGTAAGATTCCATTCACGCTCGAAAGTCAAGAAAGAAACTCTATGTAAACATTAAGTTTAACGTACCTACAAAATTGATAGTTGTGTTTTGTTCCTCCGCCATGCAAGTAATGTTGCCGCCATCGTTTTTAGAGACATCGACAATTGATAAAGTCGAAAAGAACGCATGTGTTGAAGTTTGGAATCTTGGCCCTGTAAAAGATTAATAAAATAATGTATGAACAAAGAAATGAAACCAATGCCGAAAAAGAAAAGTGAACGAGTACACAAACAAACAATCGATTAACTTGTTGCGGTGTGTTTCGGCGCAAAGATGATAGGTCCATTCACCATTTTTATGGGTGGATAGATGGCCTTAAACTCACTTAAATTACGTCTGAACAAAGCGTTTAAGGGGTAGAAAAACAACATGAAGTGATGTTTCGTCACTTTTATTCTGTTCACATTTCAGGAGGTCTGTTCGAAAATTTCATGTTGTGTATCTGACTAGTTAGGTTACTGAGAAAATCACAGCAAACACATTGTGTCGAAAACTACTTATAGCCTAGTAAATGTTGGAACATAAGGCCTTAACATCGTTATGTCTGACCTTCAATTTTCTGTGATGTAGCTGTTTGTACCCATGTGACATTCCCGGGCTGATTGCAGACTAGTGTTGCGTTACATCCTTCTTGTGTGTTATACGTTACGAGTGAACCTGAAAAGAACATTGTGACTAGCCTAAGAAACTATGCGTGTTCTGGGAATGTTTTCATTAGAAAAAAACTATGGTTGAATGACCTACTTCGTAACAAAAAGCATGTGGAGAAAAATACGATCAAGAACACAAGACCTCAACGAGGGAATGTGACTACTTATACCACAAGTCCTGAAAAATGCTTGTGTTAATAATTATCCAGTTTATTCAAATGTGAAAATTATTTTTTAGCCTCTGCCCTCTTTTGAGAAAGGAAACGCCCTCCTAAATTCCGACTCGTCCTCTTTTGGGCGGGGGTACACCTGAAGCCCGTTTTTCCATCGCTTAACTTGGTTTAATGCGAATATCCCAAAACCCTCAGCTCATCTCACAAAGCTATGTTAAGCGGTGTTTTGTAAATTTTGAGTGATTTTGGGGGATGCTCGCTTGGGAAGAGATAGTTTAGACAGAGAACCCTCCTTTTGTGCACCGCCAATTGGGATGTCTATGCTCAGCCACTGCGCTAGAGTACGGGAATGGCTTACAACATGTAAGTCGCTATCTCTTTCTGAAATCATGGCCGGGGCGCGATGAATGTAATTTGCCAGCTACGCAGATCAGCTTTTCACTGAGCTGCTAGCAGACCTGTTCGACCTTTTCACCGTCTCTCTTTCTTTTTTTCTTTCTTTTTTCTTTTTTTTTCGGGGGAGGGGGGGAGTGAATCTTCTTTTTTTTGTATTATTTTCAATGTTGTTACTAATATCGTAATCCATATACTTCTATTACATTTTCAATATTACCTTTTCACACACTCAACAAATTAATGATGTCTCCACTGTGTTCCACGCAGTAGTACGTTGGCTGACATGATCTTCTTCGAAACAATGTATAATTGTTAAGTATCCCCGGGCACGTATCTCAGAACAATTCTTAACGAGAGAGCTTTGTTGGAACAACAAGAAGAATAAGACATCACGCCTTTTTATACAAGTTCGATGCACCCAAAAGTCTTAAAAAAAACTTCCAAAACGATATGTATTCCGCTCTTCGAGCCTCTTCGTGGACTCCAGTCCCGGGGGTGGGGTACTTAACAGAATCTCGGGTAGGGAGGTGCTGCCCGGCCGCCTAAAGCCTGATTTTCCTACCCTGTTTAAGACAGAATGCCGATTTTTGATACCCTGTCTAAGACATTTGTTGTAGTGTAATCAAGCGTGAATTAAGTTTGGTGTCAACACAGAAGTCAACAAAGTCAACACTAAGGAAGAACTTGTAAAAATTTAACTTGTGGCTAATATAAGTTCGTATAAATAAACATATGTGCTTATCCTGTTTAAGACATTGGTCCATGTAAAGATACCCCATTTAAGACAAAAAGGCGTGAAATAGATGCCCCGTTCAAGAAAAAAATCCTGAAAACCATACCCTGTCGGGCGGCACGTCCCCGTTAAGTCCGCCGGAACACCCCCCTCCCCCGGACTCCAGCTGTCCGCCAAACTTGAAGATCGTCAAATTGTTCATGTAACAACCATTGAAACAGTTCTTAAACTTCATGTGGTTATCCTATCTTGGTGGGATTAGCGCGCGGCCATGCGTAAAAACGCGTGCAAAATGTGGAAATAGTTGATCCATTCGCTCTTATTAGAGTTCATTAGAAAACAATTATGACTTTTTAGATTAGGGTTTTGTGATATCTGAAATAATCAAGGTTTCTATAAATTTATGAGGTCTTATGCCGAAGCGGATCTTCCTCGTATTAACCTCAGATCAGTACCTCCTCCTTTTACATTAAAATTTCTAATTAACGTAGTTTGCTGTAATCGGAGTTTGTAACTTTGAAATTTCCGATACAAGATTAAATACAGTTACAGAGGTCAAAACTGTCTTGCCCTAGCCTGCGTGCAGACGGAAATTTGACCATGTGAAATAACCGTTATTAAATTTCTCTGAACGTAGGTTAACTTGACCGCGTTGTCAAAAGACCTAAAAATAATGGTCTAGCTTTGTTAAAATGACTACATTAGCCCATTGAAGCAACAAAAGGGTATTATCATAAGTTAAAAAGGCATGAGAATTTGATCGCAAATTGAAAAAGTCGAGCAGACTTTTTCAAACCCTGCCCGTGTGTGTTGGATAAACCGCTAGAAACTAATAACACTTCGCGTTGCCTTGAGTAATTCACTTATTTATGTCTTCACCTCACTGTCACCTGGTGTTCTGGGGAATCTAATCGCCGTGATAGCGCCCTTTTGTCAAAGAATAGGATATAACTGTTTCAATCAGCCTTGATCAGGAAATGCGACAGTTAATAGTTTCCCCAACAATGTGACCCATGACATCGAAACTTCTGGAATGGATTTGTACAGACTGTACTAAAACCTCAAAGTATTCGTAAAGAAATTAAACAATGTTTATACAATACATGACATTGCCGCTGCTAGTATCGTCTCTACACGCACTACAAATGATTACGAGGCGTAAAATAGAAAAAAGAATCTGCTTTGTCGTTTAAATTGGTGGCTTATTAAATTTTAACTGGCTCATGAGTGAAGTACGACTGTACTTGAACTGCACTTTCAGTGTGAACAAATCCATCGACCTGTAAGAGGAATTTACAAGTTGATCGCTCCTGGTGAGTTAAAGGGTTAAGAATGTGTTTTGACAGGAACGCAGATTTGCAGGATTTTATTTGAAATATAAACAAACCGAAATAAGAAAAAGCTGTTCCTTATATACCAGTTAAACATCATTCTGGTTTCCAGCAAACGATGTTCGGGCGCAGTTTGCGAAAGCGATCAGTTTTTTTTGTGGCTACCGCTAGGTTTTGGCGCGTTGGGCTTTGTCTCTAGTGGAGGATTTCAAATCATGCAGACATTGATTATTTACTAATGGCGTGTCTGTCCTCGAAATGTCACGATATCCCGATGACCAGTGCAAGCTTTTAGTTCTTGATTAAGAAGTGGGTGCGAAAGTAAAATATGTAATCGTAACAACGTTTAGCCAGATCCCACAGAAGTTTGACCGACGAGACCAAGGCTACTTTAAAGCTGTTTGTTACTTAAGTGTTACATAATTTGAATACAGTTCAGTTTTCGTGAATATCCGATCCAGTTCAGTACAGAGTATCTGTATGACGGCTGTATAAATATTTGGCTTTCTATTATCGGTGGCTGTTGTCTTATTTGAGATCTACCTAAACCTGCCCAACAAAGCTAACCACATTTTAATTTAAATCGCGTTAAACAGGTGAAACTCAAATATTTACTTACCACTGCCAAATGCAAATGAAATCAAAACAGCGATCACGGAAAGGAACAGCTTATTTGCTTTGCCCATCGTCGATCGATCTATCGATCTAATGACTTGAGAATTTGCGATGTTAAATGTGATAACGCAATGCAGCTTTTAAGCCCGGGGTTTTAAGACATGCCCCAGTCAGTCCAATTTGAAGGCAAACGCAAACACACAAAGATATTCCCAGCAAGCACTATTTTTTCTATTTTTACGCATGTGTCATTTGGTCCACAATAGGGAACTTTCAAGGTCAATGAATTATCTACTAAATCTTTTGTTCTCCTGCTCTTACGTACATCGTGATATTTAAAACATGCACCGCAGTTCGATGAGGCGAATCATTTTAGAGAATAGAAGTTATTGAATTTCAAACACGATACTCAATTCTATATTCTAACTAATTAAAAAAAATCGTTTTTTAACGCGGTATCATGTTAGTCACTGAGCGTCACTGAAACGAGAATGAAAACACAAACAAATAAAAAATGTAAAAGAGGATTTATTATGTCTAGCAAGAAAGCAGTTATGGCATTTTTTATTCCAAATTATCTAGTGATACTACGTTTTGGTGGTTATTAGATGACGATGTTTTGGAGTCCTTTAGTCTGTGGTCACTGATTCGTTACTCCACTAAACATGCAAATAACATACTTTGGTGTAAACCTCTGGAACCGAAAACTCCCCCTCCTCCCACCATCAAGAAAACACACACACACAAACGCATAAAAAAAAAAGAAAAAAAAAGCAGAATGGAGCAAACAGACAAGGCTATTTTAGAACAAACCTTGCGAGCGAGAAAATGACGTACTCATGAAAGACATATCTTATAAGACCCTTTATCCTTTATGTAGACTTCCAGGTTCTGAACTTGTACAGGAACTTTTAACTGATATTTTTACCGTGCCCGAGTGTCACTTGCTTAAAGGTGCAGGGCTGATCCAGCATCTGGGAATACAAACTTTTGAACAAAAACTAAAACCAGCGCTTGTTTCGAAATATTGCGGAATTGTTTTCTCTTCTATTTTTAACAACATTGCAACAAAGATTATTCCACCATTACGTCATTTGACCATATAAAGTCAAGAGAATGTGCAAAATGTGAGACGGTATTACACTTCAGTAGTCTGCAATTCCTTATAAAAGCAAGAAAAATACAGTGGAATGATAACTCCCTTATTCTTTGGTTGATATAATACTCGCGGATATTGTCTCACCCATCGCAGTTTTTTCACTTGTCAAATCAGCACATGACCCAGCCCTCGACCCTCCATTTCCTCGAAGCTTTCCCCTCGTTACTGGAGCAAGATTTGGACAGCCCCTCTTTTGAGCTGCTCAGTAATTGCAACTGATAAATAAACAATAGCCCCCATTTGGCGCAAAAATATGCACAGATATTGTCTGCGGATATCATCTGTTCCGAGAAGTGAACAGTTTTCTCCATTTCGACCAATCGCACGCGCGAAAAATATTTGATGGTTTATCATGGCCATAAAAAGTACTGGGTGATTAGACATGAAGTGCGCTCCTCGCAAGCTGGATTTGCTAGACATGATAAGAAACTCCTACTTACACGAGCTCCGACATCACAAACAGAGATATGTCCAACTACTATTGCAAGGGTATTACACGAGCGCGCGTAGGATATGGGTTGGCTATAGCTATCTCATATACAACAAGCGTGAGTGGAATAATTGTTTTATTACAGAACAACCAAAGAATTGCAATATTTAAACTCCCCGGCTGTTCTCGCTGACGCGAACATTAACCATATTAGTGGTCCATGAGATATGAGCTCATATACCATGGCTTGTAAACCAATCAAAACTCAGTAATTGCAATAAACCATGGCTAGTGTGGCTACGGCTAGGTTTTGGCGCGTTGGGCTTTGTCTCTAGTGGAGGATTTCAAATCATGCAGACATTGATCATTTACTAATGGCGTGTCTGTCCTCGAAATGTCACGATATCCCGATGACCAGTGCAAGCTTTTAGTTCTTGAATAAGAAGTGGGTGCGAAAGTAAAATGTGTAATCGTAACAGCGTTTAGCCAGATCCCACAGAAGTTTGATCGAAGAGACCAAGGCTACTTTTGAGCTGTTTGTTACTTAAGTGTTACATAATTTGAATACAGTTCAGTTTTCGTGAATATCCGATCCAGTTCAGTACAGAGTATCTGTATGACGGCTGTATAAATATTTGGCTTTCTATTATCGGTGGCTGTTGTCTTATTTGAGATCTACCTAAACCTGCCCAACAAAGCTAACCACATTTTAATTTAAATCGCGTTAAACAGGTGAAACTCAAATATTTACTTACCACTGCCAAATGCAAATGAAATCAAAACAGTGATCACGGAAAGGAACAGCTTATTTGCTTTGCCCATCGTCGATCGATCTATCGATCTAATGACTTGAGAATTTGCGATGTTAAATGTGATAACGCAATGCAGGTTTTAAGCCCGGGGTTTTAAGACATGCCCCAGTCGGTCTAATTTGAAGGCTAAAGCAAACACACAAAGATATTCCCAGCAAGCACTATTTTTTCTATTTTTACGCATGTGTCATTTGGTCCACAATAGGGAACTTTCAAGGTCAATGAATTATCTATTAAATCTTTTGTTCTCCTGCTCTTACGTACATCGTGATATTTAAAACATGCACCGCAGTTCGATGAGGCGAATCATTTTAGAGAATAGAAGTTATTGAATTTCAAACACGATACTCAATTCTATATTCTAACTAATTAAAAAAATCGTTTTTTAACGCGGTATGATGTTAGTCACTGAACGTCACTGAAACGAGAATGAAAACACAAACAAATAAAAAATGTAAAAGAGGATTTATTATGTCTAGCAAGAAAGCAGTTATGGCATTTTTTATTCCAAATTATCTAGTGATACTACGTCTTGGTGGTTATTAGATGACAATGTTTTGGAGTCCTTTAGTCTGTGGTCACTGATTCGTTACTCCACTAAACATGCAAATAACGTACTTTGGTGTAAACCTCTGGAACCGAAAACGCCCCCTCAACCCACCATCAAGAAAACACACACACACAAACGCATAAAAAAAAAAAGAAAAAAAGCAGAATGGAGCAAACAGACAAGGCTATTTTAGAACAAACCTTGCGAGCGAGAAAATGACGTACTCATGAAAGACATATCTTATAAGACCCTTTATCCTTTATGTAGACTTCTAGGTTCTGAACTTGTACAGGAACTTTTAACTGATATTTTTACCGTGTCCGAGTGTCACTTGCTTAAAGGTGCAGGGCTGATCCAGCATCTGGGAATACAAACTTTTGAACAAAAACTAAAACCAGCGCTTGTTTCGCAATATTGCGGAATTGTTTTCTCTTCTATTTTTAACAACATTGCAACAAAGATTATTCCACCATTACGTCATTTGACCATATAAAGTCAAGAGAATGTGCAAAATGTGAGACGGTATTACACTTCAGTAGTCTGCAATTCCTTATAAAAGCAAGAAAAATACAGTGGAATGATAACTCCCTTATTCTTTGGTTGATATAATACTCGCGGATATTGTCTCACCCATCGCAGTTTTTTCACCTGTCAAATCAGCACATGACCCAGCCCTCGACCCTCCATTTCCTCGAAGCTTTCCCCTCGTTACTGGAGCAAGATTTGGACAGCCCCTCTTTTGAGCTGCTCAGTAATTGCCACTGATAAATAAACAATAGCCCCCATTTGGCGCAAAAATATGCACAGATATTGTCTGCGGGCATCATCTGTTCCGAGAAGTGAACAGTTTTCTCCATTTAGACCAATCGCACGCGCGAAAAATATTTGATGGTTTATCATGGCCATAAAAAGTACTGGGTGATTAGACATGAAGTGCGCTCCTCGCAAGCTGGATTTGCTAGACATGATAAGAAACTCCTACTTACACGAGCTCCGACATCACAAACAGAGATATGTCCAACTACTATTGCAAGGGTATTACACGAGCGCGCGTAGGATATGGGTTGGCTATAGCTATCTCATATCCAACAAGCGTGAGTGGAATAATTGTTTTATTACAAAACAACCAAAGAATTGCAATATTTGAACTCCCCGGCTGTTCTCGCTGACGCGAACATTAACCATATTAGTGGTGCATGGGATATGAGCTCATATACCATGGCCTGTAAACCAATCAAAACTCAATAATTGCACTAAACCATGGCTAGCTTTTAATAAAAAAAACTGATAACTGCTTACAATATGTCGGTTGGTCAGACCTGCCTTCTTCGGGTTTAGCTGACTTAATTACAAAATAAAACTTCAATATAACCATAACGTCGCGCAGTGTGGCGGGAAACGATGCGTGCGAAGTACACCGTAACTACACAACATCAATACTTGAGTTTTATTTGCATGACCATAAAATATTACAGTATCGCAAAAGGATAAGGTAATTTTGAAGAAAAATTCCATTTAAAATTAATAATAATAATGATAATAATAATAATAATAATAATAATAATAATAATAATATTAATAATAATAATAATAATAATAATAATAATAATAATAATAATAATAATAATAATAATAATTATAAAAAAAGGACGATATAAACTGCACTAACTGCGTATAGGTAATTACATGATTTGTAGTCTTTGAAAAATTTACGAGTGCTTATTTATCCTAAATTGCACGAGAAAACTATTAATAATATTCATGAAAAAATTGCGAGAAAGCAACATACGCAACTCTGGTAGAAAAATAAATTTTATTCAAACTCGGCAAACATCATCACGCCTTCAGTCAAAACAAGGTCAAAGCCCAAGCAACGTACAGGTTTCTCATGTTTTAAAAGTTTTTAAGTCGAAAAATCTGGCTAAACAGTTTAACGAATTGTCCGAATAAAAGATTCTGGGTTTTACCTCTTCCAGAGATTTTCTTCTGCTTCTAATACTTGTCGAGCTTTGCTTGGACACTTTCGACGGCCAGCCAAGTGAAGCTGTTTCGCTTTCCCGTCAACACATCCTTGGACGAAACAATTTTCTGTCGCGTATAATAGAAAACCTGCAGGTTTTTGTGCTCTAAGTACATTGTCTATCAAGCGATCTAGTCATTTCTTTGAGGCTATCTGGACCATAATCTTTACCAATGTCTTTGTTTTGAATTCGGCGTAAATAAATTCGCTCAAGCAAAGCGTGAAGCTCAGTCGGCTGGTAGTTTCGGTTTCGTCGGCAATTTCCTTCTTGAGAAACCACTTATTCCAAAAAGAGAACCCAAACCCGGTGCTTTTCAGTGCTATGGTATTAAGAGCTGCCTTCAGGTCCTCTACTGTGTTCAAAATGCCAGCCATTTTTTTACTCCTCACTCAAAGCAGATCCAAACTTAGCGCCATTCAGATCGCGTGGAAGCGTTTGATTTGCTCTCCGTGGGTGCCTTTGTTTATTAACAGATCAGGATACTGTATTTTGTTACCTTTTTTGCACTGAATTTCCTCATTTCTGTACTGAATTACCTCATTTTTGCATCAAATTTATTAAAAACTGCATTTCCCTAAGCCAATCGGATTCGAGAAATTTTTTATGTATATTATTAATATAATTGCGCAATTAAGGTTCAAATTGGTATCTGCTTGGGATTCGGGATTATATGATTTATTTAACTAAAAAAGTTGTCTCTAATTGATGAATATCTTGGACAATGAAATAGAAACATTATACCCACAAATAGTGCAGAGTCTGTCACTTCCAGATATATTGTTATATCTTCCTCTTTCAATCAGGAGTTTGTGATTACTTATTCTGAGTTTCACAAGCGTTTTTCGATAAGGATTTTTGCTAGTGAAATCTAAATATTAAGCATGATAAATTTTGTATAAACTGAAAAACTCGGAAAAATCCGAGTTCCAGATGGGATTTGAACCCACGGCCCTCCGTGATCTAGTCGGATGCTGAGCTACTGGAGACTCTATGGTCAACAAGGGCGAAATGTGGGTCTTGACTAGAACCGCATCACGCAGTCACATAGTCAAATCAGGACAGGCACATATGACTCATAACTGCATCGCGCAGTCACATTTAAGCAAACCTGAGATGCAACCATCCAACCACCAAGTGAATCTTTCTGAAGAAATATTAAGCATGATAAATTTTGCGTGTCACATATGAGCCTAGTAAATGGCCTTGCTCACCACAAGTCTCTCGTAGCTTAGTGGTTAGAGCGTCAAACCGGTATCTGGCATGGAGGCCATTTTCGATTCTCATCGGGACTCAGATTTCTTTTTGTCCCACGCTCGTGACAAATGGACATATCAGCTTTATCACGTCTATTCTTGTTGTAAACTTCTAACCTCAAGTCTTAATTTCACATTGGGATATGTTTTCTGTGCCGACTCTAACGGAAATGAAAAATGCTTACCAGTTAAAACTCCTTAGTTTCTTTAAGCCGTACTACTCATCGCTTTCCAAATACCGCTTCGAAATTCTCTGAACGTTAATATCGTTGTTCTTTTGCAACTAAATTTAGAAAAGCTACGGAATTTATCGCATAGTCGCTGAAAACTATGAAAAGCTTGCACTGTTGGATATGACTGGCGGTGTTATGAACTTGTGGTACGACTGTAATACACAGGTAACACTCGCCCACTCACAACTAGCCGTTTAGCAGCCTTTCATACAATTTTTAGAGATTATTTTTTAGTCAAGCCTTCAATAGATAAATTTGCATTTTCACTGGAAAACAGTACATAAGAAAAAGAGAGGGTTGAGAAAGAGATTGCAGAAGTCTCTTTAATTAATTAGCAGATACTGTCGCAACTCTCCACGCCACTGGTTGTTCATTCATAAAACACTGCACCTGTTAGATAACCGCGGAGTCTAACTCTTTTGTCATTTGTAAAAAGATGCCATTTGTAAAAATATGTAAGTCTAGAGTAAGAATGTAAACTCATAACGTAATACCTTTTTACGAGAAGTATTGTTTAAGCGTAAACTAATTATTTCATTTCTCGGGCATAATAAAGTTCTTCCCAACGAAAGGCATTGGTAACAATGTGGTAGTTAAATTTCCGTGTAAAATTATTAGCAATTCAAGAATGCAAGTCAGCTGCCACAAATCTCTGCAGGACATCCAATCATGGGGGAATGGCACCTGTAAAATCTTCACGAACTATTGTCTCATTTTTCTAAGAGATCATTTCTGAAATTCTTTTACTACTAAGTAAGTTGACGTCTTTATGTTTAGATTTTTACTTTAAGATAGCCACTGCAACCTACTGATTCACTTCCCTCTTACACCTGAGCTCGGTCAAAACCAAATGCGTTAGGTAAGTTGGATATTTGTTTAAGATCTGATAACTTGTAAGTCAGAGAAGCTATATTTTGTGATTTAACATGATTGACCTCTTCGAAACGTTGCCTTTTGATATCGGTTCATTGAAACTACCCAAAATATAACCGTTTTGAAAAGGAACTACATGGGTTAAAAGTCCATTTGAAATTCGAACCGAGACGGTATTAGTCCCCTTGTTTTCCCCCCTGTTTTCAAAAAAAGGCTTTTATCTCCGAAAAATGTTAGAACTTACTAAAATGTACAAATAACAATACACTCGAAGGACAAATCTTTAATTAATTTTTTGTGAAATTGCGATTCCTTTGATTCCTTACATTTTGCTATTGCTAAGATAAAGTAGGAATAATTATTTGTTTCGCCTTTGTCTTAGAAAACAGAAAAAAAGTTTTGTTCCAGATTTAAAATACAACAAGAGAAAATCGCCGTATTTTTTGGAACGCAAAGGCTATGACGTAATTCAAATTGAACAGTAAGGCAGTGCGATGAACATAAAAATTTTGTTTGTAAAGTGATAGTAACACCTTTTCTATTTCTGGGAAATATACATTTATTGCTATTTTTAATTTATCGCAGACTCAGCAAACTTTTGACAAAAAACGCCGGACACATTTGCTCAAAACTACAGCTGGTTTTAAACAGCGGTGGATTCATTTTTAAATTCCATACAATTTTTATTCCACAGGGAGAGTCAGGGAAAACATGTTCAGTGTTTTACGTCGATTGTGCTGCCTGCTGTTAGCAGTTTTCATAACTCGGGCCAAAGGTAAGTCACCTGACCCATCTTACACCGGCCACATGCCTCTTAATTCACAAGCAAAACCACTATCCTGATGAGAATACGGTAAACGTTGAAAAGCAAAAAACAAAAAAAAAAACAAACAAAGAAAGACAAAACAAGAATCCTTAATGGCTGCCTTGTGCCTTGGCAGCAGGTTTTGCCAGTTACGAATCGGGTAAATCTGTTGGTTCAGTTCGAGTATCTTTTTGCCTTATCCAATTGGTGTGAACAAAAGCATATTTTTCCGGAGGGAGGGTGAGGGTGAGGGTACTTCCTTATAAGGGCTTAATTAATGGCGACGTGCGGCCGAAAGGGTACGGTTTTTATGCTTTTTTTGTCTTGAATGGGGTATTTATTCCACCCTTTTTGTCTTTCGCTCGCATGATGTTAATTTACGGCTATTTTGAGAAACGTTGTCGGAAAAAAGTCAACAAGTGCACGCGATAGTTTCGATAGCTCAGTTGGTAGAGCGCAGGACAAGAGAAGTTGTATTATATACTCAGGCCGGTGATATGTTTGTTTGCCGTTTTGTTTTTGTCGTTGTTGATTATTAAAAGACAACAATAGCAGCAAACGATAAGTGGTCGAATATTGGTTTTCCAAAACAGTGCTTTCCTTGTCCATTCATCAGCAGTAGGCCAATATGTATGAAAAAATCATGCGGAAATTTATACTTAACCTAAATGTATGTTAGATTGCGACAATAGTTCACGACAGGAGCTCATGATATTTTCTAACGCTATGGACTAATAAATTAATTCAGCCAAACATAGTAGAGAAAGAGTGAACTGACAGTCAGAAATGTGTTTAAATTGAAAGGAAGTAAATCTCTCTCACCCCTCCTAAAGTAAATTCGAATATAAAGAATATGATTATGCCAATCATGCTTGTGCGTTTGGGGGAAAATAAATGATTAACCAAGAAATAACTGATAGTAAAGAAATACTGTATGTTATCAAATAAGCGCTTGTGCATGTGCTGATTCAAAAGAAGGCACTTAATCGAGAGAACAAGAGGATGGTGATAGCGCTTAATATAAAGTACTGCAATTGGTTTTTGAAAACTCGAGAATGGCTTAGTCGTAAGTGAGAGGTTTACGGCAAAATGGGAAAAATTAAAATAAAAGTTAATGCGCCTTAAAAGCAAATGGATATTAGATTTAACTGGAGGCGACTTAACGGAGAAACAACTGTCCTCTTATATTAATGCCGGTGTAGCTGCAGTTAAAAATACTATAAAGGTGACAGTAAAAACAGGTTTCCTTTATAATTTTCTTCTATTCACCAAAATAAGGGGGAGGGTAGGGGCCTTGTTTCATAAAGGGGCGCATATTGGCTATTCAGGTCAAGGGAGTTGGCACTTATTGAAGAAAATACGGTAAATGAAAAAGTATATTTTTATTTCAAAGATCAAATCAAATTTATCCGTTCCTGGTATGAACACTCAGTAGCACTCCATTACTTTTCAATATACCCATGATTTGTTATATTATTTCTTTTTTTAGCCTCATTGTCTCCTCCTGATCCTTGTCTTCATAATCAGAGATTTGACTTTGAGCCTGCGATCCCTGGGCAGAAAGGCTGCTTTCACCCTATGCCTGCATCCAAAGGATCAGTAACATTAAGTTCCATTGACCTAAAGACTATAAAGAACGGAGGAAATTCTCTTAAATGGACTACCACTGGTGCCTCAAAGCTGCAACTTAAAGCTCCAACGTTCACCATTCCGAACGCCTGGCTTAGAAACGGAGGAATGAAAGTTTGGATCTACAAGGTATCACCCTCGCCAGGACAAAAGCTGGGAGTAGTATTTACAGATACCTCGACGCGGACAACAACTGGGAGGGTGACAATTGTTGCAAAGTTCAAAGCTGATCTAAATTTTGCAGGATGGAGAGGAATTTGGGTGAAGTTTGAAGAATGCAAAGTAAGCCGTAGTAGCTTGTCGGGCTCGACTGTTATTGACGAAATTAAGTTTGTCCTAAGCGGCATAGATACCATCTATATAGACATACTCGAGTTCAAAGAAAATTTAGCTCGACAGTCTCGTGACAAAATAGTTCCTCCAATAAGAGGTTTGACACTGTATGATAAGAGTAATACTTGGCAACAGACATACAGGTGGAGTCAACAGCCCGTTCCTACGTCACCCCTGACAGTTGACCCAGATAAGAAGAAGAGTTTGAACCTCATCAAAAGCCGGCTCAAGAACTATTACTGTGATGAGACAAAGACGACTTCTTCCTTCTCAGGCTTTCTGAAAAAGAGATGGAGTTCACTTTTAAGAGGCGTTAACAAGGCACATCAACTTTACGATACTACACTGACCTTTGCTGCTGGAGGAAGCATCATTGGACCTCCCTTGTTTTGCAGGGACTGTAAGCTTGGAACAAAGTTTGGATATATCTTTGAAACTATTCTTCTGCCCTTAGCTTTGGAGTACCACATAAGGTCCCGTACGAACGAAGTAACAAAAGATGCGAAAAAACTACGAAGAGCGCTTATCTCTGGAACCACAAGCAGGATTCTAAATGCAAAAATTGCTATCGCAGGGCAAAATACTAATATGCA
The DNA here is from genome assembly GCA_963693305.1 of Meandrina meandrites. Lineage (NCBI taxonomy): Eukaryota > Metazoa > Cnidaria > Anthozoa > Scleractinia > Meandrinidae > Meandrina > Meandrina meandrites. The sequence continues at coordinate 41,003,237 of OY855905.1, read as the reverse complement.
AACACTGTTGACAGGTTTTTTGCCTTCTTCAAGACCACCCAGCCTAACCCGAGTTAAGTCTGCAATAGACTCTCTCAACCTTGCTCGATTAAGTAAGATAAAAAAGCTTCTTGATTTTGTAAAACAGCAAGGATTTTCGGATGGCAGTGGCCTTGGATCACTGGATCACGAAATGAACCTGGATGGTGCTGGTTTCATGCATACTCTTTTCCTTATCAGTGATTCTATAAGCAAAAGCAGATTACTGGATTGGATAAACACAGCCAAATGGTACAACGACTTTGGAGAGATTTATCAATCGCCAACATTCGAATTCAAAGGAACGACTGCTGACCGTATGATCACGCTGTTGCTGTTCCGGCTCATAATTGTCCTGGTAATGCCAAGTAGTAACGTAATGGAATGGACAGACAAAATCCGTGACATGGAAGCATTAGTCAGGTGGATGAACAACGCTTTAACTGTTAACGAAGGTCTGGGAGGTGTGATAAAACCTGACTACACAGGATATCACCATAAAGCGTTTTATGCATCAGCCTATGTTCCACAAGCCTTACATAATGCAGCCTTTGTTCAATATCTTCTTGGAGGAACTTCATTCAAATTATCACCATCATCAACCGACAATATCAAACGAGGACTAGAGACGCTGCGTATTGTAGCTGTCAAGTATTCCACCCCAGCCAGTCTTGGTGGACGTTTCCCACATTACTTTAACAATGCACTTATAAAGGCTCTTTTACCAGGCTATGCTTACATCAGCGTTTCTCATCCTGCCACTTTACCTGTCACAATACCAACAGGAATAAGTGTGAGCCATGTGAATCTGCCGGAGACGAAAATGTTTTGGCGGTTATATGACGACCCAGCATCTGTCGACAGTTACTTAGAAGACGGTAGGCCAAGCAAGGGCAAGTACTATTTCAACAGCTTGGGATCTCTGGAAATCATGGAAGCCGTGAGTATTTCAATGAACGCATTGTATAACAATTTAATTGAAAGGTGCCTTTCAAAAGTAAGTAGCTTACTAAAAAATCTTTCTGTATAACAATAAAACTCTTATCAGGCCTTCTAAATCTATGTCTACATTTTTAAGTAGGTAAAAGCATTAAATATTACACCAACTTTTTTATAAAACAACAGGAAGAGGACTTGATGACAGAAGGTTTTGAAAAGACATGTTTAGACAGTATATTCTGGCTGCGTTACAAAATAGTGTTTACAAAGAGGAACAATATAAAATTATAACATAGAATCAACTTGAATAATATGGGCACAAAGACATTAGATGGATCAACTGGGTTTTGAACTTGTCAAAAATTGTTTTTGTTTACTTTTTAGGTTAAATCTATTGTTGTTCTGAGAAGCATTCCTGCTGAACCTTCCCCTCAAGGTCACTGGTCCAAAAATTTTGCAGCTCTTTCAGTCCATCGACGTGAGGATTGGGCTGTTACGGTGAAGGGATTTAACCGTTTCGTCTGGGACTACGAATCTTCTAATAGCGAAAATGTTTATGGATTATTCGCCAGTCACGGTGCACTATTGATTGCAAACAGTGAAACAAAGCTTCAGGTACATGATGTCGAAAACGGATGGGATTGGGCTAAAATTCCTGGAACAACTACCATTGACATGGGAAATCCAGACATAGAAGATTTAAATATTGGGAAGGTTTTACAACAAACGGGGAGGTTTTACAACCAACATAAACTAGCCGGAGGCCTCACGTTTAAAGGAACAATGAGCATGGAAAACGGTCTTTTTGGCATGAACTTCCGTCAACCAAATTATGGATCATTTCCACCATCTGACTGGCGACAAGGAATTGACTTTCACTTTAAAAAATCAGTTTTCATTTTTGAAAACTTACTGGTGTGTTTAGGCAGTGATATTACGGCCCTACATACAGGCGGCAGATTAGCTCAGACAACTCTTTTTCAGGACAAACTTGCAGGCACGTCATCCATTACGGTTGATGGAAGTGTAAAGACTTCGTCACCTTCCTATACTCACGTTGTGTCACCGAGCCCAAGTTATACTACTCTTAACGATGCCAAAGGGAACTTTTACTACATACCAAGTCCTAGCAAATCAATCTTGCATGTTAGCGTGAAAAGTCAGACTTCGAAATCTGATGATGGTAAGAGAACAACATCTGAGACCTACGGTACTGCTTGGTTTGAACACAACACGGCTAGCCCGAGCTACGAATACGCTGTATTGATTCCGACCACAACATATCATACACGACTGACTGACCTGGCAACGGATCAAGAAACTGCAGGACGTGAAGTCTACGAAGTATTGCAGAAGGATTCCACAGCCCACGTTGTCAAGTTTCTAAAGTCACCAGAAACGTGGTTAACTCTCGGCGATCCTATTACAGGATATGTCTTATTTACCAGTGCCACATCCCTTCCAGCTGGCGGTCCAGTAGCCAGGGTCACTAAAGGAGATTGTCTTGTAATGGCCCAGGAAACTGCAGGACATATCTACCTTTCTATTAGCTATCCCGACCTCAATTTCGGCTTTGGCCCCTCTCCTCCTGCTAATTCAGATGACGTCGGCGAAAAGTTGTTGTATCGTTCAGCCAGTAGGGCAATTTCAGTTAAGGTGACTCTGAGGAAAAAAGTCACAGCCATTGCTCTTAAAAACGTCCACGGTACACCAAGTGGCTACACGCCAACTGTAGTGATTGAAGGAAAAGGAAAAGTTATTCGTTTTAGCAACCTCAAGAATGGCTTCAGTGTTGAAGTAAAATTAACCAAGTAAATCAATCAATCAATCAATCAATCAATCAATCAATCAATCAATCAATCAATCAATCAATCAATCAATCAATCAATCAATCAATCAATCAATCAATCAATCAAGCAAGCAAGCAAGCAAGCAAGCAAGCAAGCAAGCAAGCAAGCAAGCAAGCAAGCAAGCAAGCAAGCAAGCAAAGGAACTAATAAAAGTAATAATTAATCACATATGAAGTTATATCTAACAATAAATCTCAGTACAAATATATAAATATGTTAATTTATATAATTTGAAGTTTACGACAGGAACGATTAACAGTATTTCAAATGAAAACTGTTGGCTCTCGATAAGAAATTCCTTGTTGTTTCAATTGATATAATTATTGTTTGACAAGAGGTTAAAAAATTAATAAAAGTAATTCAGCATTAACATTCAATCAAAATTCTTGATCACGAGTATAAATTATTCATTTGCGAGCCCGTTGTTAAACTGTGATTGACTTCTTACCGTTTGTCAGAGTTTGATTTATTCCTTTTTGTCGTCTCTTTGAAAACAAGCTCGATCGGCAGCAGCAAGCCGAGTAGTCGTTTGGTGGGGAAAAACGCGTGACGAGCCCTAAGACGTCTGCACAGGAGGCTGCAAGCCGAGCGGGTATATTTTTTGCGTTTGCCTCGTGTTTGATCCACCCTTATCTAGCTGGGTTTGTTGTTTCCTAGATTTTAAAATCTGAACAACGAACGTACAGATATGTGATTTATTTCGAGCCGTCAAATATGTCACGTTTTTGAGAGATTTAAACGGCTTTTTTGGAAGGCTTGAAGGGAAAATATGGGTTTCGGCCGTTTTGGGTCCCTAAACATGGCAGAACTTAGTCAAGAGGGTGGCGAGACCGGAGTGTCGCTCCCCATATCTAAACCAATAAACAATGACGGTAGGGATCATAATGATCACGTTGATCACATTGCAGTTGTACCTTGTACCTTCATGCCCTGTGCATGTCGAGGTGGTTTCTTTTTGTAGTATTGGGGTTTTAGTGCAGACGTTTTTTCCGAATCTTGCCAACATATAGGAAACCAATTTACCAAGCAAAACCTTTCATTCAAAATCTCGCAACGAGATCAAAACAGTCCTGCCAATCGTGTCCGACAGTCATAGGCGTACGGGCAATTTTTTACCAGGGGGGGGCGGTGAACCATTTGCCCAAAAAAATCTCGCAAGTTGCCGAAATTTTTACGAAAAAGTCGAAAAGAAACGAGGGTCATATACGATGCTCTAACATAGGCCTACTTACGAAGTGAAAATATTCTTACAAATGAATCTATCATATGAGCTCATAAAACACGTTAAAAGAAATAGCTGTCTCGGCCATTTCGACGGCCAAAGATATCAATGATACGATCCATGTCATTGTTGACTACAGAGTTGGCATATGCCCTTTCAATGTAAATAAGTGCGATGAACATTACTGACACGTTGTTGCCCTATGGTGTTTCACAGGTAAGTTTTCAATCTGCGCAACGCACTGAATGATCGTTCTGCTGAACACGATGTAGCAGGTATCACTGCAAGGATATGTATTACATTAATAACCAGAAACTTATCACGTGCTGGGCAACCACTGTCTCGTGTAAATTTAACTGGCTTTACCACGCCGACTTCAGGTTAAAATAGGAAATATCTATCTCTTCAAAAAACAAAAACATGGAAACTTCTTTTAAAACTGGCTTTGCCCAAATTTCTTTTGCTGCCCAAAAAATCTGAGTTGCCCAAAATTTGGGGGGCTGCAGCCCCCCCAGCCCCCCCCCCCCCCAGCCCCCCCGGCCCGTACGCCTATGCCGACAGTCGACAGGGGCGTAGCGTGCATTTTTCGTGGAGTTCGCACGGAAGAGCAATGCAAGCGAGCGGAAAACGATTAGTAATTAGTACTTTATGTTGGTTAAGGTGGCTCCATAGGGTCATAACATATGATGTGGCGCACGCTAAAAAACGAGCGCCACGTAAAGCAGAATAATTATACTCCCTGTGCCAACTTAAACGAAATTTCATCGAAGGAAACTCGAGAAAAACTAGACGAAAGTTGCCATTTTGGTCCCACAAATTTGTAATAATTACAAAGCAGAATAGAAATTCGCCAAAATCGCTATTTGGAAATGCGTCAACGTTGAAACCACTAGGCTCGCTCACAGTGTTAACTGGGCGTTTTATGCTATTCCATGAAGGAAATCTACAAACTCGTAATATTTAGAAGTTTAAACAGCATTAATAAAACTCTATTGAGCCACTATTGAGTGTCAACCTTTGGGACAATTACTACAATCTTGGACAAAACTAGTTGAAACACACGAATTTCACGTATTTTTTTTCACAAATGTCCTGACTTACGAGCAGGTAAAAACATTTCATCCCCCTCTCCCTCTCCTTAGTGTTTTTTCTTAGGGTTTTCGGTTCGCTAGACATTTTTTTCACAACACGACAGCATTAACAACATTGAATGGGGGAAGGGGTTGTGTTGCCTAAATTAGGTGAAATTTGCTAAGTGTTTCAACGGTTTTGTCCAAGATTGTAGTAGGTTTCCCAGTAGAGTTTTTTTCCAGTGTTTACAAGCAAAGAGCAAGAAGTCTACCCCCTTCAGACGGGTAAATCCTTATCGTTATGCTTATGAATGTGGAGAAAACCTCTCTGCACTAATAGTGCTGCAAAGAGGAGTTTTTAATCTATTCATGCCGCTAAAAAGCTGCGTTCAGCATCGCAGGTTGAAACAGGATACGTAAGCAGAGTGATCAGGGCCAGTTATATGCCTGGATAGAGTTGGGGACTTGTGAAATCGAGGGCCTCAACCAAAGCCCGAGGCTTTTCATTCTCACAGTTGTCCTTCTATTAATTTGTTCCTATTTTTTGATCTCGGAATTGAAGTGGTCTTTTCTGATCTACATATCACGTGATGTCAAGCCAGCCGATTTAATAGACCTTATTCACGATAGTCGCCATGCTTGTTTTCACATCTGTTTAATGCAAATTATGCACGTGATTTGTGAAGGGGCAAACACACTTAAATCGACACATTTCAGCTATGTCTGTTAGGTTTTTTCATAACCATGCTTTGGTTTCAGTATTGTGGTGAAAATATAATGAGTTTTACGCAATTTCGGCGCTTTTATGGAAATATAACGGCTTGCGTAGTTGACAAGTCAAGTTATTGAGTAACTTATTCAAACTAAACTTAATAATGAAATCATTATTCTATAACGTGGCTCTCAAATCAGTGTGATTTTGGCGCAGATACTCTACCAGTCCGGGATCGTTATCAGATTTGATAACCTCGACCAAAACAAGCCATTAGCCAATCGCTGCTCAAGTTTTCGCTCACGTGATATTATTTGGTAGCAGCAGTCTAGAATTCAATATGGCGGGCGACGAGACGTATCACAAAGCAATTATATCGAATGAATTTTATGCTTACTTCGCGGTGGATTACTGGATTATGGAATAAAAACTGAGACGCACGGAAAAAAAACTATCCCCGTCCAAAAGTTTCATATCTGGATAGACATCGTATAATTTTTGTTCCGAGTAAAATGACACAGTGAAGGTAGACAACAGTTATTCTGCTAACAAAAGCGCTTTTTATTGATACTAATGTGATAGCTTCTGTTTTCACTAATGCAGGCTTCATTTTCTTGGTAGTTGGCGAAGCTGATTGTTCCGGCAACAGTCTGTATAAAATATAAACGAAAAAGCAACATTAAAAATACATTTTAAGTTTACAAATTGACACTTAAAACGAGTTGCTTCCACATTGAAGTTTTCGAACGCACAAGAAGCGATTGCCTAAGCTAAGCGAAAGCTATAATATAATTTCGTTTTCTTTGCATGCAGGAAGCGTGTTGAGGGCCGAATTCGAAACATCTTTTACTATGATTCACCACCATGAAATTGAAATATAAACAGTATCAAAACAGTACGCGACTCTCCCTCGGTCGACTCTCTGTCCCTATATACTGAGGATAGGATAGCTTACCTCGATGGCCATATCCAATCTCGCCTTCCATTTCTGCGATTGCTAATATGATCCTCTTTTTAATGTCGTCTTTAAATCTCGTCCATGGAGTCTCTGAATTGGCGGTGACTCTGTTTACAGACTTAATCCGGAAAGAAGCAGATGGCGGGAAAGCTACAGGAGCTGTGTTCATTGACTTAACAAAGGCGTTTGACACCATCAGCCACTCAGTTTTATTAGAAAAACTGTCTTGTTATGGCATACAGGACAATGAACTGAACTGGTTTACGGATTATCTGTTTCTCCGGAAGCAGCTCGTCCAATTTAAAGGAGTGCTGTCTGAACCTAATCCTGTTTTCACAGGTGTTCCCCAAGGAAGTATTCTACGTCCGCTATTGTTCTTGATTCACTTTAATGACGTCCATCAGCCGCTTCGTTACTCCAAAATTATCACCTACGCAGACGACACAGTTATTTTCACCTCCTCGAAAGACTTGGATGCTATACAACACAATCTCGGTGAAGACATCAAAAGTCTCGCTGACTGGTTTAGAGTCAATGAACTTATCATCAATCTTAAAAAAGGAAAAACTGAAGTTATGTTGTTTGGAACAGCGAAAAGATTAAATTGTTTCGATGGCAAAGAATTAAACTTGACGGTAAACGGATGCCGCATAAACACGACAACAACCTACAAATACCTCGGCGTTCATTTAGATCCCACACTAAATCTTGACACGCACTTTTTAAAAACGTACAAAAAAGCAGCTGGGAGAGTAAATTTATTACGACGAATCCGTTCTAACATTGATGTCTTTAGCGCTGAACGCATCTACAGGACAATGATCATGCCCATTTTCACTTACTGTGGTCAAAGTACGCTTGGTTGGTCAGAAACACGCAAGCGCAAAATCAGAGACCTGGAACAACGAAGTCACAGGACCATTCTGCCAAATCCTACATGTCTTACTTGTGTACTCCGCCTACCCACAGTCGAGAACACTCTAATGAGAAAAGCCTGTAATTTTGTTTTTGACTGCCTACATGGCAACGTTTGCACCCCTTTTAAAAACTATTTTAATTTTTTAACGCATAATCGTGATACGAGGAACTGTAGAGCCACTGTTGTTCTACCTAAAGTGAAACTTGAATTTGCACGAAAAAGTTTTTATTTCTCTGGTGCAAATATTTTTAATTCTTTACCTTTAAAAACTAGACAAACTAGCAGTAGGGTTTTATTTAGGCAGTCTTTAAATGAATTATTTTTATAGGTTAAGTAGCATACTTTAATAGATTTTTAACTTTTTACCTTTTATCCTTTTATATGATGTATTTTTATTTTTATATTGTTATATATATTTTTCTTTTTACAGGACCCCTTTGATAACAGTACGCATGTACTGAAGGGCCATCCTGTTTAAAAATTCGTTATTATTTATTTATTTATTTATTTATTTATTTATTTATTTATTTATTTATTTATTTATTTATTTCCCACACACAAGGGATGAATGCGCCTTCGCCGTGCTGGTCACTTTGTTTCCATTTTTGAAGTATCGGAGTTCCCTTTGTCTTTGTGGGCTCACCTGATATGGTTCTGGCACAACAACAAAAATATAGCAGTAAATTAACTTTTTAAAATTCATATTACACCTCTGTTCACTTGAATGTGTCTGTAAACTTTGTAGTCTTGGCATTTCCGGAGAAAATTGGTTCAGTAAAGATCAATAGTCTATTGCTGTGCACTCGGTGATATGACCAGTTCATATAAAATAAACTATAATTCAAGTAATATGCTTTCGTACCATACAGTTCACTCAATAAATCCAACAATAAGCTTTATAATGTAACGACTGGTGTGCCAGCAAACTGACCTATTGTAGTTTGCCCGGCGTTTCCGGAAAATATTTCAGGACCGTGAGTTGTTGATCTCAGGCGATCACACGTCTGGCAAACATGATTAGGGGGATGAATAAAATCGTTTTCGTCTTCAACATTAACACCATAACGTTCAAAATCAAGCTTGAATTTTTCTTTAGGTCTTGTAGATGTCTTTTTCGAAGACGCATTCTTGCTACAAAATCGACATAGATTAGCTATTTTGATTCTATGCGTATCGCCATCCTTCATCTCAATGCTCAGGAACACATCAAAATATGGCCGCCGTTGCGAACAGCACATCACAAATCAAAATACCCCCGTGCACTTTTTTCACAGATCGTGCACAACAGCAAAAACACGTTAAATCGCAAGAATATATGGGTGTGGACAAAACATGGGGTAGGCCATATGGCCTAGGCCATGGTGTAGGCCATGGCCTACCCCATGGCCTACCATATGGCCAACCCTATGGCCTACCGGTGGTCAGATGTAATTATCTTTTCTTAACTAGAACTATCAAGCCAAAGAGAACCTTCATTTTATGGTTGTAAACATCTCTTTGTTCATTTTTGATGCGTTTCGTCTCCAATGACACTTCTCCAGTGAATAAGTGTTACATATATTGAACAGCATGTTATTGCACACATTAAGTAAAATTGCAAGAAACCTTTCTGTAATGCTTGGTCTATCAGAGGTCTGAAAACATTTAAAACTGTTCTCAAAATAATTATGCCCAAAATTTCGGCTAGACAGACAGACTCCTAGTTATATACGATTAGCCCTAATCATGTGGCCCCCAAAATATAACAGTACAACATGTTAACATGTTAAGGCATTTTTCATAATGTTTGGTTACAGTAACAGTATTAGTTACTTCCATGGGAGTGTTTTAACTTAGCCACCTCCACAGGAAGGGTAAATTAAGCACGCTTTTAACTTCTGAATAGTTGTAACATTTATTCCTTGACGTGAAGAAGTTTCGCGTCGGAAATAAAGGAAGAAAAGTTTACAGTTATGAAGGGTCACCTTTGAGCTGCTAACTAGCCTTAGTTAAAAATATAAAAAAATAAAAATTATATAAAATCTGACCACCGGTAGGCCATATGTTAGGCCATGGGGTAGGCCATGGCTTACACCATGGCCTAGGCCATATGGCCTACCCCATGTTTTGTCCACACCCAGAATATAGCGTGAAGATTAACGACATAATTTTTGTGAGTATCGCAAAATTCTTCAAGTTACTTAAATCTTATGACAAAGTATAAAACATACCTGATTTGGATGCAAGATTACAAGCGCTGTCTCACTCAACGAGCAACATTTCGCATCGTTTACGCTGGTCTTCGACCGCCATCTTGAAAACACGCAAAGCTCCTTCCTTTCTGGTACTTATCGAATAGAATCATGGGTAAATTACCCGAGTATGGCCGAACAAACCATGAGCAAAGCGAAGTGAATACGAAATTTCCCGATTATTGAAATGGCCGCCATGTTGTGACGTCACATGGTTATCAAATCTGATAACGATCCCGGACTGTCTACTATTTAGACGAGCCGATATTCGGAGAAACGGCATCATTTAATGAAATGATGTCCTGGCAGACAACGTGGCTGATTTGCATTGCAATGTGAAATCCACCATGGCTGCTATCGTGAATATGGTCTATAAAAGACGTTTTTTGCCAATAAATGTATAAATTTATTATTATTTTTTTAGACTTCCACAGGTATGCAAGTTGCGTACGTGCGTGTATGGTCGCCACGCCGCGGAATTACTAATTAAAAGTGTTTCCAGTGTTTACAAGAAGAGGGCGAGAAGTCTCCCTTCAGACAGGCAAATACGTAAGACAGCCAAAACCATATTGTCAATGTCAACAAACTCGTGCTTGACAGCTTGACACTCTGAATTCTGCGAAGCAGGGCTTTTAAATTTCTTCATGCCGCTAAAACCGCGTTGAGCAGCGCGGGTTGTCACAGGATACGTAAGCATAGTGATAAGGGCCATAATATGCCCCGCTTGTGAAGTCGAGGCTCTTGACCAAAGTCTGAGGCTTTTCATTCTCAAAACTCAAAACATCTCACTGGGCCTTTCAAAGAAAGTCAAAGATACGTGAACTCTGAAGTCCAAAACCTAAGTAAGAGGGTCTCAATGGGGTGGCGGCTTTTACGGTTAACGGCTAAAATTTTGGCTTTTTACGGCAAACGGTTAATTTGTTTCCGTTACAGTTAACAGACGTGTTAAAAATTGATTTCCATTGTTTTAAAAGTTAAAAATAAATTTTTATTGTTGTAAACATATTTTAGGTCTTACGGCCATTCTGGGATAAAAAAGTAGATTTTATAATTATCAGATATAGTAAACTGCTATAATAAACTAGATATTCCATTTCTATACGGAGGTAGAAAAATCTACATCTACAAAATAACAGAATTTTACTAGTGAAAAATTGTTCTGTCAGGCCCGTAGGAACGAATTTTGAGGTGAGGGGGCCCAAAAGTTAGCACTGATTGTGATGTACATGTATTAAAATGGGCTGGAGGCCCTTTTCCGTAGGGGGTCCTGGAGCATCCTCCCCTGGAAAAATTTTGAAAATCTAGATACGCTCTAATGCCATTTGGTGCATTTTGGAACACTTTTCGAGAAGAATTTATGCGACCCATCTTGTGCATGAATTTTTTTCTTTGCGTCTTTCCTTGCATGAATTTTTTTTCGGACATTTTCCCTTGAATGAATTTATTATTATTATTATTTTTTATCCATCCCCCCATCACTTTTCTAATGGTCCGTTCCTAATTACATTCGAATTTCATAAAAAGCCATACGAAGCATTAAGCACGTGGCCGTTCTTTATATGTTGACCGTGATTTGAAACTCTTGAAGTACTCTTCAATGAAACAAATTTGTGCAAAAAGCTTATTCGGTTTCAGAAACCTTTCTTAGCAACAAACTTGAAGCCGCCCCCCCCCCCCCCACCCCCTAACAGTATCGGCCTTTCTTGATACCGTCACACAAAAGGTAAGACACAAAAATCTTCACAAGAGATCTCGAGACTTTCACTTTCGTGGTATTTCGTGGCCAGACATGTTTTACTGTTAACAATTTTTACGGCTAACTGTTAACATTTTCCAATTTTTACGCTAATGGCTAACGGCTAAGTTTTTGGCCGGTTTTACGGCTAACGGCTAACCCCATTGAGACCCCAAGTAATTGCGCTTTACGCTGCGGTGCTCTCAGAAAAAAAGCACTCCAAGGGGTTAAAAGAATGAGATCAAGTTTGTGTGTTGCGATTGGTGGATTTCGATCAATGTGGTTTTTGTTTAATTCAATTTGTTATTGTGATAGTAATGACTGGGCTTTGAACTTCCGTGTTGAACTGAATAGCGTTTTTGATATATTCGCAAAGCTTAAAATAACCAGCGGATTAAATTATAAAAGTCGATTTTTGCCAAACAATATATATAATTATTTATTTGATTTGCGTAGGTACGCACGTGCGTACGTGCGTATATGGTCGCTACACTCCTGTTCAAGTAAGCTTGAAAGTACTCGTTCGACGGCACAGATTTCTTTGATCAACAAACTCTCTCAATGTGACTTCTAAATTCGTTTCAGGCGTAATACTACAAACGTTCGGTTAAAAAAAACGTAGCTTATTACCTGTAAGTGATAGCGTCGATAGTTTGACGAAATAAACTACAGACATCAAGGTTAAGCTCGGTCAGTGCTACCACTTCTTATTATAGCTTTGTTTGACCCTTGTATCCTTCTAGCCTTCAGATCATTTTATGGGAATGTTTTTGTATTTTAGTTCGTCGACAAAATGAATACAAGCTACTTTCACACAACATTCCCTGCCATTGCGTTTCTGATCGTCTCTCAAAAACACGCGAGAACATCCACGCAACGCGCGTTAATATAACATCCGCGGGTGAACTGGGTACCATGTCTAAAAATAACTTAAGAGAAAGTGAAAATACGTGGAGAAGTGGTCTCAAGTCAAATGCTCGGAAAAAGGATTTTCCGAGTTCCCCCAACGGGAGTCGAACCAATGACCTTCCAGAATACCGGTTGGAACGCTCTAACCACTGAGCTATAGGGGACTCATGGTGAGCGAGGTCATATTCTGGGTTCTTATGTGACACATGTCCTGCTAACTGCAAGGCTCAAATATGTCCAAATGATAAGTGAATATGATAAGTATTTTCACTTTATCCAAGTCACAATTCCACTTATCAACTTAAGAGAAATTACCTTTGGAATAAGGCGTATATGGGGGATTAACTCTCTCACTTCATACTCTCTTGGTATAGGTAAGTCGAGTCTCAAAATGAATCCTTTCTATTATGGACCCAGCGAGGAAACTGGCATCCAGATAAGAAGCGACGCCTGAGAACGAAAAATGGAAATTAATGACTTTACAGTCTTAGCATTGTTCACAAACCGGCCAACTGACGATTAGCTATTTCGCTACTGTCAATCATAATTATGACAATCAATAAACCTTGATAATAGAAACAAGGAAAAAAGGGAAAAAAAAAGAATTGAAATCCATCTGGAGAGGAGAGGAAATCGTAAGACAGAGTTTTGCATGTTTAACAGACCGAAAACGTCGTTTTAGTGTGAGTACAGTGTCTAGACCGGAGATAAAAAAATGACGTGTTTTCAAGTTCATCCGGATTAGTCTGGACAGGGCCTAAAACTCCAAGGCACCGAGGATATACGTTACCTTAAAAATCAGCAACAGAAGCCAATGATAGCAATAAGCCCAACAAAGAATGGTGTGAAGGCTGCGATCCAGTAATAGCCTGGCACATATGCTCTGCAATAAAGAAGAAATAATGAAAACAGAATCAATAAAAAGAAGAGAAATACTTGTCAAATGCCTCCCGATAATGTTAACAGACTAACCAGTTTATGACCAATTTTATTTTTTTAATTTCGAATATAAGTTGCCTTACGAGGATGTAAAATTAAGGATGGTAAAAGTTGTAACATTCTCGCACTCATTTACAATTAGGCTTTATTTCATGTAAATTAGGTTTACCCGCGTCCCACCGGGACAGAGTCTAGTGCGCATAAAATTAAGACTTTTTAAAAACCGTTAGCGGTGGGACTACAACGTTCGTCATGTTATTAATTTCGAAGCTATCTTGCCGGCGATTCTATTGATTGTTCATCCGGGAAAAATTCTGTAAGTTCATGTTCATTAGTTTTCTTTTAGTTTTATCCCGCTAGATTCGTTGTTAATATTTATTTTGTTGCCTTTCTTTTCCTTTCAGTCAAACTCGTAGTTGTAAGAGAAAAATAAATGTTGTACGATGTTTGAAGATCCCGCTGATTATTTCCCTATCATAATGCGACGATAACAAAAGTAACGTGACAAAATCTTCACTTAGACTGCTAGGAGCTCGTATCCTCCGCTATTCTTGTTTAAAGAAGGGACGCAACGCAACTTTTATTCCATATTACGTATCAATAGTGACAGGGCAAGGAAACACGTGGGGGTGGGTGGGTGGCGGTGTAACAATTGAATTTGACATAGTAAAAATGCGGCGTCTAAAGAAGCCTTACCTGCAACACTCAGCCTCTTGAGTGTTCTCATACACACAGCAGACACTATCATCCTCGTCGTCGCTGGGGCCTGGGAAATAATACCGCTTATCAGCTCCTGAGAGGTAATAAATTGGTGTCCTAGGCGCACCAAATGGATTTGGTGTATGTAGGACAAGGATCAAAATTCGAAAACGCATCTTTAAGAACGATACACTTTAGAATATGACTTTGTCTGTGACTGATGTCTTGGTGCTGTACGATGCGTTTTCGAATTTTGATCCTATTATACACCAAATCCATGTGGTGCGTCTAGGATACCAATTGAGTACCTCCTGGTAGACACCAAGCAGGCTGACTATCCCATACACAACAGTGTACGTTCATTCTCATCGTCGGGGCGCGGGCAGTAATTCCTCTTTTTAGCACTGTTGCTGCATGAAGAACCACCTGGCAAACAACAAGCAGGCTGATTATTCCACAAACAACAATGTGTTCGTTCAGGAGGCTCGGACAGTCTAGGGCATGTGTATGTATCGTTGTAAGGCCCCATGCATCGTGTTGTATTCAAGCCACGCACTCCTGATCAAGACAAGAGAAGTTAGCAACAAAGGACAAATAAGAAGAGAATAGACTACTGACACTGGTTTATATAATCGGGTCTTT